>VXAX01003726.1:918654-969844 GCA_013399835.1 Leptocoma aspasia | reverse complement strand
TTGGGGCCCCGGCGGCGGGCGACAAAGGCGGGCTGTGCCCTGCGCGTCGCCCCGCCCGGCCCGGGGCGCCCCGGGATCTGCCGAAGCCCCGCGTGGGTGGGTTGTCCCTCCCTCGGCACGTGCTCGAGGCTCCCTGGCAGAACCTCCGATTGCATTGTCAAATCCGGCAGCGTCGTGACTGACGCCTGCTTGTGATCTGTCGAGGGAGGGTTATTAAGATGCTGGCCTGGTCCTTACAAAAATAAAATGCTCCCAATGGGAGTTGCAGCAGTCGCTGAAGTAGCTCTGATCCTAACTAAGCCGCATTTCCTTAAACTTGGCGTTCAGCTGAACCTGAGAGATCCGAAATTGAGCCTTACGCAGCACTCTGCTGCCTCGGGAGCCAGCGCTCGGCAGGCAAAGAATGTGCTCCTACACACCTGACTGCAGAGCCTGAGTTCATACATAACTGAAACACATTCATCCTTCCTTCTGTTCTTCTTTAAATGTTTTTATACCTGCTAGCCTTTCACCTTCTATTCATAACCACTTAAACATTGTAAATTTGCTGCTGAATTTTATGACTAAACACAAATCATAATACTTTATTTTTTTCCCTTTCTCTGTTTCCTTTTTGTATGTGCTATGAGTTTGTACTCAGATTCATTCATATCTTTGCAAACCTTGGTGGAATATAATAGTAATAGGTATGAAGGACTCGAGTATTGTCTAGATAGATGATGAAGTCCCTTTTATTGCTTTGTTGACCTATCAAAAAAACAGAGTCTACTAAGAAAGAGCTGACAGTATATTAGGCTTCAAGATTGGATCTATGGTTGAAATGTCCTGTAAGGTTTTCAGGTGTGTATTTATTTACTCTTAATTTTCTTTTAATGGGAGAGCTGGGATATACCTACCAATGCCAGCAAATTTTTATGTTCCTATATAAGGTTTATTATGCCATCATGGCATAATACATACTACAGACAAGTTATAAAATAGGACCCTTTGCACCTCATGTATGATCATAGAGATTTCTGCTGTTAGTCTCTGCCATGTCCTTTCTTAAATACACCATCGTTTTTTACTTTCTGGAGATGGAAAATAAACATGCATTTTGCACATCTACAGAGTATTTGCAAGGCAGTAATAGTACTGCTTGCTCAGAGAACCCTGCCTGACAGAAGGTGCCTTACATTTCTCATGAGCAAGGAAGCTATGCAGCAGATACCTTGGTTAATACCTGCTTGAGCAAACTACTGAAAGAAGAAGATTAATGTGCAGACAATCACTGTCTTTATTGAGGGTGCATTTCCATCCTCCTTCTGGCTAGTGACATGCAGTTTGGCAAAGTAGTGTAAGTTTTCAGAAATGTTTATTGGTGAAGTAATTCTTCATAAACAAACCTGGTTGAAATTATAAGAACATGTCTTAAGACATAAATTTCCTGATCCTGGAATAAAGAGCAGTACACAGCCATTAAGTACTTGCTGTGGTAAAGTTAAAGAAAGCCACTGAAGGGAGGAAGCTTCCTAGGCAGTTATCCGGGGGCAGTTTGAGCAAGTAGAAAATCAGCATTTGACAGCTGTAGCCTCTTCTGCAGGTAGAGAGTTTTGTTGGGAAGTGGTGAGGTGTTCATTACTTGTTAGTTCAGGTAGGAAAGTAGCTGATTTTTATTAAAGAGCAGCAAGAGACCTAATTTTTTTTAAAAATAATTGTGTAAGAAGAGCTTTCAGATACAAATTTTTGAATGGTAACCAAAAGTCGATGTGCTCACTGGAGTAAACCAAGTTTCTAGTGGATCTAATGCATTGAAATTACCTTTCTTTAGTGAAAACAGTGTTCCAGTGCTGCTGTCCTGCATTCCTAAAGGAGCTCCTTTTCTACTCAAAGCTGAATTCAATTACAGAAATTTTATTCATTTTTAGATTTGTCATGTGAATGCCTTTCTAATTGCTTGAGTGCATACATCCATCTGCTACTTGTTTCAGTTGGCACACCTCTGTGTTTATTTGCCCATGTTAGTTAGCCTTTTTGTGTGAATTAAAGCAACAAATCAAAGCCCCAAGAAATGGCAGCAAATGTCTCCTTAGAGCTGCAGAGTCAACTTGAGTAAAAAATGCTCCTCTTGAAGGAGCATTGATTGCTTGGATTGGATTGCTTCAGAGTGGTCCAGCTGGTGAATCTGAGCTAAACTTGTGTGGGCAGTGCTTCCTTCCAGCCAGATGCCTCATCCCAGGCAGAGCCTGGAGTGTCTCTTCCAGGACCAAATGTGTCCCCAAGAGCTGAAGGCCACCAGCCTGCTTGCAGTCCAGTCCAGAAAATCAGCGTTGCTGTGGTCACTGCTTCTGCAGTGGGAGCAACAGGAGGGGAGGCAGCAGCTGCTGCTTCTGACAGTTTTCACAAATGCTCACTTACTATGCATGGTGGTTTCTGAATGCCTGATAAAAAACAGTGTTGGACATGTGAGAGCTACACATATGGTCAAATCTTTGCTTTGGATCTACAGAATGTACTCTTTAAAAATTGTCTCAGATTGGGCAACCAAAGCAAGTCTTTTTTTTTTTTTTTGTGGTTTGATCTGTTTCCTTGTCTCCAAACTGAACAGTAAGAACAGTATGTGTAGTGTTGGGATGACAGAGTGATAAAAATGAATGAGATAAGGGGGTGTATGTACCTCCTTTTCACATGAACAAAATATTGTTGACATAAAAAAATTATGGAAGAGTTTTTCCATTAACTGGTGAGGTGGATTATGAATTCTAAATTTTAATTTAATCTTTTATAACACAAAGGTGGAATACCTCATAACATTGGGATTATGTATGTTTGGGTTTTGTGGATTTTTTCCTTCTTTAAATAGCCCTAAGTCACAGAATTTTGATACATGTGTAATTGTAGCAAAGTACCACTGCTTGCTTGTTTTGGTGCAAGAAATCTCTTGCAGAATGTAGTGACTCGTCAGCAATTATGAACAGAACTTTAAAGGCATAGGATCAGTTGTCCCAGAGACTGGAATTTAATTACATTTTCTATATCCCAAGGAAGAATATCTCAGAAATCATGATACCATTCTTAGTTTACAAAATCATTGCTTAAGGAAAGGAATTGTTTTAAGGAACATGGTCTTTTTATGGGTCAGTTCTTTCTGCCACAGTATCAGCCCAACTGAAAGCACTTACCTGAGTCTTTCTGCCAGACTGAATCAACTTAGTTTAGCTAAATATTTTATATTCTTAGAAACAAATCAGAATTATTTTTCAGGGAGTGATAAAAAGTTTCTGTGAAGAACAAACAAGATATTTTGGTATCATAGTGTAACTGATGAATTTGGTATTTCTTTTTGTTGTTTCATATTCAAGGCTTATATGAATCCCATAGCTATGGCCAGGGCACGAGGTCCTGCCCCAAATTCAGGACCAACAATACAAGACTACTTGAACAGGCCAAGACCAACATGGTAAGTGGCAGTGCCTGTCTACCCTTTTGACCTTTTACTTCAAAGATTTGTTCCCTCTTACTAAAATGTCACTGGTGCCTCCCTCCTCCCCAAAATACCCAGTAGATTTTGAAAGATTTCTTGTCTCTGGCCAAGATATTATTTTCTAAACACGTAGTCAATCTCTTCTTTTAAAAACAAAAGAATATAATTTTGAAATGTATATTTCTCATTTGTCTATATTTTTTGCAACAGTTTCTCAGAAAGAGGAAAATGTCATTTTATGTCTTTCTCAAATTCTAATACTTAAACCTTGTAGATATATTTAATTTGTAAACAAATTAATCTCTAAAGGAACCATTTTGCTGGTATATTCTCAGAATCCAGTTTACCCTACCCAACAAAACCGTCACTTTGAGATATTATCAATACTTACTTTATGTTCAATCCCTTTGCCTGCCCTCATGAGACGTTAGAGAAGAATTTACCTAATTGCAAAGTTAGCTTTAGATCTTTTGGAGGGATTTAATGAGCGTACTTAAGTTATTAAGGTTAGGTTACCCTATGTGTAACATTTAAGATGCTTTCATTCTTCTTCTCTTGAAAGTTCAACCAAGGCTAAACTTCAGAAAAACTCTACTGAAAAGTTAGACATTGAAGAAGGTATTTTTAAGTGTAAAAATTGACCTGTCATCCTTTTCATACAGGGAAGAAGTGAAAGAACAGCTAGAAAAGAAAAAGAAAGGATCCAGGGCTTTGGCTGAGTTTGAAGAAAAGATGAATGAGGTTGGTAATGTTATTAGCTGTTAATACATGATTCTTTTTATCTAACATGCTACTTCTGTTATCATTTCCCATATCAAGTAGCCATAATATTTCACTTCACTCGAGCTTTTAATGAGTAACTAGTTTGATTCATTTATGTTGGAAGTTGAGTTTACAACTTAACCAGTGAAGGGCTACTTTCAGTTCAGAGAAAAAACTACATAAAATGTTTTTTAAATTGCTGGTGAATCAAACCTGACCTTGTCATAAATGTAAATATATTTATACAAATGCATGTGCTTATATAAATAAGTTAAACAGTGCATTTTCAGGTATGAGAAACCAAAATCTGTTGTACTAATATTCACTTGTTTAAAGTCACAGAATCCAAGTACAGTGAAAAAAAGAGCATTACTGGAAACAGATGTTTTGGCAAGGAATATACATGTAATAATATTATGGGAGAAGGCACAAAGAATGGCTTTCAGTCAGATAGGACTATGAAGCACTTGTTTTTCTCTCATCCTAAGCTGATTACAACATGAGCTAGTTTCCTGATATAAATGCAGCTGTTCTGATGTTTGTGTTCTGTACCTACTGAAGATCAGCACAGTATTAGAAAGTTTCAAGTGTAACTCTTGTTGTATACAAGGGAGAAATTAGTATACAATGAATTTAACTGCTTCTGTTCCTTCTTGGGTCCTGGTATCTTGAAATCAGCTTCAATAATCTTCATCATTGTGTGTAAATTTCTGGTTGACGTAGATTAGGCTCCTCCTCTGTTATTGGAAGGGCATAGTACCTATAGTACTCTTGCTGTACCTTTTTGCCTAAGTTGTACCAGGATGTGGAGCGCCATGGGGTGCTGTTCTGAGAGGATCAGTTGTTCTTCACTCTTGAGTTTTAGCTTGGTGAGTTTGGTTTAGTATTCTATCATATTCCTTTCCTGATTTTATCTTTGCTTAATGTGAAATAAGTGCAATTGGCATGCATAGAAGCTACCAGCCTTTCAGTATGGTAACAGGGTAGGAAAGGATGCAGGGAATTCTGAAATGGCCGTGAGTTATTCCTAAAGCTCCCAAGAAAAATCTCTGAACACCTGAAAAAATCACAAGTCTCTGAATGAGGTGCTATCTCCCCTGTTTTACTGACAGTTGTCAGACATTTCTGTTTAAAACACAACCCTAGCACAGTCTTTAAAATAATGAAGCACAGGCTGTTGTGAGAGACCCCTCAGAGAGCTCTGGGTACCTGGTATATCAAAGTCATCACAAACCCACAGATGCTGCCTTGCTCCATGGAAGCACATGACACACAGCACTGCTTCCTGGCTGATCTGCCATGTCCCTCAGCAGCTCTGTTCAGCTAATGCACAGTGTGCTGATGTGGGGATCTGTGTATCATCCTGCATTGCACAGGTTACTTGGTCCCTGATATTTCTGTCCGCTCAGCACAACATGTGGATCATCGTTGTTTTGCCAATACAGTTCCAATATGGCTTCATTGTGAGGATCAGAATAATAAAGAAGGGAGCACATGATGTGTCTGACAGTGCAGATTGAACCTAGCAGCCTTTGAGTTTCGTGGGGGC
Source organism: Leptocoma aspasia (assembly GCA_013399835.1). Lineage (NCBI taxonomy): Eukaryota > Metazoa > Chordata > Aves > Passeriformes > Nectariniidae > Leptocoma > Leptocoma aspasia. The sequence continues at coordinate 964,070 of VXAX01003726.1, read as the reverse complement.
AGGTTGGATATTTCAGAGATCTTTTGAAATGATCAAGGGGACATTTTAGGTAAACCTAGAGACCAGGTGGGGAATTGAAAAGGAGGCATGAGAGGATGTTTTTATTCATTCATTTGGTGTGCTTGGCCTAACAAAATAAAAGCGTTTCCATGAAGATGTGTATAGTAATTTGATAAAATTATTGGTGACACCAACAAGGCCCAAGACACACTAGAGACACCCATACGGTGAAGAAGGGCCAGGAGAAGTTGTCTTGAAGTTTTGTTTCAGGTAATTTTTAGAACTAAGGCAAAATCACAGTTTTTCTGGTAGGGTACCCTGGTTTTCTAAAGTGCTCTAGCAAGAACACTGTGATACAAAAGCAAAAACACCATAACTGATGGCCTTCAAGATAAATGGCAAGCTCTTAAAGCCAAGTGACTTGAACATTAAATGTGAACTAACACAGTATTTTGCTGAATAATAAATCTTCTGTAAAATCAAGTGTATTACAGCTTTAGTTAACATTATATATTGTTTATTTTCTGCGGGTTTTGTTAAAATTATAATGTCAGCTAGAGGAGAGCTTAAAAATACTGCTCAGAAATTACCTTCCTGTTACTGTTTCTTTTTGATCTTGTTTTCAGAATTGGAGGAAAGAACTGGAAAAACACAGGGAGAAATTACTGGGTGGAAATGAGAGTTCCTCCAAAAAAAAAGAGGTAAGTTGTTTCCAGTTGTATACATTCTGTGTTTGGAACTGGATTTATCATCAATGCTGCCAACACAGAATTTCGTAAATACGTTTTAAAAGCCAGCATCAAAGTTCATAAACCTAAATGCATGCCAAAAGAAAATGATGCTAAAGTAACGTTTGTTTTATTCTGTTTTTAAGAAAAAGAAGAAGGAAAAGAAGAAATCTAATAGGGTGAGCAAAATTTTCAGTTTTTTGAGCTTTTTTGCTTTGGGGTTGTTCCTGTTTGTCATTTAAGTTCTCTTGGAAAGAGAACGTATAGCTGTAATTTTGATTTTAGGTGTTAAATTAACTTTTATTTAGAAAGGGTTTGCATATATTCAGTACAAGGAAAACTAAAGGGGAGGAAAAGAGCATTAAATAGATATTATTAAAAGAAAAATGTTAGAAGTGGTTTAGAAGTTTATTTAAGAAAAATCTGTGTAAGGCCAGCTTCTCAGAAGTAAAATTATATTGGTTATGCTTTGAAAATGAAGACATTTTAAAGGGAGTGTTTGGATGGGCTTTTGAGTATTTGCCAGACAAAATGCTGCATCTCACAAGCTTCACTTTTTGTTGTGTTTGGTCAAGTTGTCTTCATCTTCCTCTTCTTCATCAAGCTCTGATTCTTCCAGCAGTTCATCTGATTCAGAAGATGAGGTAAGAGCTAACTTACTGGAATCTATCATGTTTTGTTCATGACGTTTATTGTCATTGTTGAGCCAGGAACGGAATGAGTGACTCCAAGGTTCAGAAGGCAAGAGAACAAGCTTTATTTTCAGAATTATGAGAAGAGCCCCAGTAGTAGAAATCCAGCAAGTCTTTTATAACCAGACTTGCTAGGCTAAGACCTGATTGGTCTTAGAGAAAACACCCCACACACTATTGGTGCACTGTGAATAACAAACTCAGGAAAACAACTATTGTAAATAACAGCTGCAAGAAGAGATAGTGATAGTATAGTTTATAATTCTTTCCTCTGACGTTCCCAGGCCAAGCCTGGGAAAATTATCTCTATTCTTTCTTCAGAAGAACTGAGAATATCTACAGTTTATTTGACACAGATTTTGATAATATGTTTTAGAATATTTTGAGGGGCTGGTTTGGATAAAACCATTTAGTTTTTATGCATTTGGTATATATAATAACGTAGTGAATTTTAGACATATATATCTAGTCAATAGTTTCTATATGAACACTACAGATTTTGGCATCCTGGCTTGTAAACTGGATCCATTTTAACACTGAATTGCTTTTCTAATAGAATCCCCAATCTAATCATAAAAATGCAAAAATACCATTTTTACTTTATAGCAAAAATCTTCGTTACAGATAATCAGATTCTACAGCACACATCTAAATAATAAACAGAATCTAGAGAACCTGGATTTTTCACCAGTTTGCATTTTTTCAGTGCAGAAGAGTTATGAAGGTCCTCCACTAAAAGAATCAATTGTAGTGTACTTTATTCCTTGGGAGAACATTGTAACATGTAGAAATTTGATGTTTCCTTTTCTTTAAATTTAATGGAAATCTTTAATTCTAGTGAGAATAAATTCAAGTTTGTGTTGTTCCTTCTTTTTCTACAATATTTGTGGATAGGATAAAAAGCAAGGGAAGAAAAGAAGGAAGAAGAAGTATCGCTCCTCACGGAAATCTTCAGCAAGCACAACTTCAGAGTCTGAGTCAGACAGCAAGGTAAATATGCAGTGTTGCTCTTGGCAAGTTTTCTTGGTTGGTGTTATAAAACCATAAAGATTTCTGACTTCAACATATTAATATGGGTTTTCATCTTTCACATTTAAAGCTGTGTATTCTCACAGGGCCTGAGCTGCTCTTGTATCTACCACATGCAGTGTGGAATCTGCCTTCACTGGCTACATGCCTAGTGGAAGTAATTGGATCTTTAGAAAATGAACATGCTTTATTCCAGCAATTTGTAGTAATTTTTCTGAATCCAGACGTATGCAGCTTTTTTTGCTGCTCAAATGTTTAGTTTTTACACTACATTTACACTTAAAATATCTTCTGAACATGCAATTTAATTGAACACCATATCTGAAAATGCAGGTATTGCTGAATAGCAGTGGTCAGAACATTGCCTTTCTAAATATCTGAGTAGTTTTGTGTTGGACAACTGAGCCTTTCCCAAATGCATATTAAATTGAACTTGTCTTTTTCCTTTTCTGAACTATAGCAATGTAGATATGTGGGCTTACTGAATGAACAAAAAAGTGAAGGTACATGAGGCAGCTTGTTCTGCTCTGTTAGCATTTTTCTGTCTTACAGTGTATAGTTACTGTACTTCTTGCTTAAATATTAATAATGCAGTGAGTTTTTAAGAGTCTCTGTGTAGACTTTATTGCAGGCTTTCACTGGAATACCTAATTTGGTGGGATATAAATTGTAATGAATGACTGTTTGGAGACACCTATGAATTTACCTAATTAACCTAATGGGAGGTTAAAAACTTCTGCTACATAAAGGGACTCAGAGATACCCTTACTGCAGAAAACTCTGGGAAAATACCTGCTTAACCTGGTCTGATCAGCAGAGATGGACATGGATAAAGAAAAAAGATTCCCAACTGTGTACATGTTATATGTGGTTACAGCAGTGACAGCTGGTATCCTTCCCAGAGGCTCTCTAAGTGTCCTGCAAGGATGCTGTTATCTCATTCCATACAGACCTCCTCATGCTGCTGGATCAGGAGATTAGCAGCTGCATCAAAATTACAGCTTTTTTGTATTATTCTTGTCAACTGCAAGGTAGAAAGGACAATCTTGAAGAATTACCTTCAACAGACATAAAAAGACTACTGGTCAGACTGCTTTGGAGATTTCTCCCTTTTTCATGAAATGATTTTGTTGTGATTTTTCTTTCTATTTAGGATAGCACAAAAAAGAAGAGGTCAAAGGAAGACTGTGAAAAAGAGAAGGTATTTTTATTCTTGAAGTCCTTCGATCAGAACTGCATGTTGCATACATAATGGATATTTCTTTCTTTAATATCGAATGCCTCACTTCACATCTGTGAAAATTTTCTGTCCAGACCCACACAGTCAGAAGGTATTCAGTGCACCCAGTTTGAAGTAGAGGTTTATTTGGATTCAGCTCCTGGTTTATTTGCCTTTATTACTGGTTTAGTAATTATTGTGGTGAAAACCACTGGATCTGTTCTTGTTACAAAGGTAAATTAAAACTGTATCTAATCTGCTATAGCAGATCACCTGCATCCTTAGTGTTTTGGGGTTTACCTTTAGCTGTCACATTGAGCTAAAAATGTGTGTGATGATATTTTCAGTGGCACACCTGATAGATTATTGACTTGTTGCTGTAAATTAAGAAACATAAGAACAGGATCTCTTTATCTAAATGTAGTCATAATTATAGATACTATACTTACAACAGCTTTGAAGAATTGCAGAGAAAAATGTATTAGAAATGTATTTAAGAAAAATGGCCTTATTCTGTCATTTCTCTAAGCATGAAAATCCTCTCTCCTTCTCACCACCACATCATTTTTTACATTCATCCATTATCTTTAATGTAAACAATCTAATTTACTTCTATTTTAGTTATTCATACACTGTGGATAAACTAAAAATGCTTTCAGAGTCCACCCTAGTCTTTCTGTCCAGTTGCCTTTCTGTCTTACTGTGTTGTTCTCTCCTGCTCTGGTCAATAGTATTGACTTTGATGTACAAATTCTCCATTGCCTAAGGCAAATTCTCCATTGCCTAAGGCAAATTATTTTCCCTGCCTTGCTCCTGCCTCTGTTTTACAGTGTCCATTTCCCATCTCATCTTTTTGAATGGTTTCCCTTTGAAGATGAAGTATCTACCATGGTCCCTTATTGTAGCACTACTTTCACACATCCTCTAAAAGCAAAGGGCACTTGGGGATTAGAGGTGTTTCTTCCCCTGCCTGCAGATCATGTGTCAGATGGGCTGCATCCTGTGTACTTGGTCATGAGTTCTTTTGGGAAGTTTCTGGTCTTAGAAACTGATTGAGAGAAAGTACCTTCAGTCTTAGGAGCACATTGCCTTGTGCAGAGCAAAAGAAGTGCAGGGAGCAGAAAAGTAGCTCATCAGAACAATCTCATACAGCATCAGAATTTTAAAAAACCTATCTTTTAAATGCACTGGTATGAAATACGATGTGTTGAAAGTACAGCTGGCAGGGAGAGCTTATCCTGGTTCAACACAAATACAGAGGGAGCTTTTTCTTTCATGAACAAAGCAAGAGTCTGAAGCTACAGTGTTTGTATGTATATATTGAGACATCCTCAGTGACTAGTTAGTTAAAAGTAGTGAAATATTTTATTTTCAAATGCTTACTCCTCCATGTGTTGTTATTAAAATAAGACACTGTCTTATCCCTTACTTACTATTCCTTTCACTTTTAGACAGTTGCTGTATCTTGGTAATAAGAAAAAGGAATATACAGAAAATTATTATTTTCACTAAAAGTTGATTTTAACAGTTTGGTAGGGCAGTTTGATGATGATGATGGAATTAGTTTAATGTCACTAACATTTTAAAATATTTCACAACTTAGAAGTGGTATTTCAATCTTAAATTTTAAGCAGAAGTTTTATAAAATGTGAAAGGTCCGACTTTACTCACAGATATATTATTTTATGTAGGAAGGTAAAAATCACCACAGGAAAAGGAAGAAAGCAGATCGTGGTGATGGACCTTTATCGTCAGAATCTGTATCTGAATCGGATCAGACAGAGGAGGTCAGTGTGAATCCTCAGTTTCAGATGTTACAGTGCTTGTAGCTTACTGATTCATGAGCGAATGAATCAACTAGCTTAGATTTAATACATTGTTAAAACTGCTCTGCACTGTACAGGTGAACTGAAGAGTGCAGTGCACTCAAAGTTGTTTGTATTTTTCCTTTTAAAATAAACTTCTAACAATTGTTTAGTCTAGATTCTATCACCTACAAGTAATTTTTAATTAATTTTCTTGATCAACTTCTTAATCAACTTCTTACAGATACTACCATTTGGTTTAATTTTGTTTAGGTGCAAGCGAAAAAGAAGAAAAGCAATGAGGAAAAAGAGAAAACAGCAAGTATCCCTCTTACTCATACTGTAGTTTTAGGATATAAATACTCTGTACTTGGTTTATTTCCAGTTTCACATTTTTCACAAATACAAATGTTTCATAGCAAGTCTACTGTTACATCTAAATTAAAAGTTTCTCTATTTACTTGCTGAAGTCACTTTTACAATTGTTGAATTAAAGAAGAGTTTGTCACTCTTTTACCTATATGTGATTTGAGAGTTATACAACTTTAACACTTACTGTAGAATATATTTTATTCTGTATCAACGTCCTACAACTACTAATACCTGTATGGTATCAAGTAGGGGAGCAGTTGGCCACACAGACATCAGGGCTGTTCCTTCATTAGCATTGTGTGTAATTCCTTGGTAAGCCTGCTCTGCCACCATGGAAAGGGCCTTAGGACAAAATTGCTGCAACATCTATGCCATTACAGCTCTTCCCCCAACCAGATAAAAAGCTGCCAGCAACCTGCTACTTTTCTCAATATTTGTATCTGTTGGTAAAAGTGAGAGGAAGGTTCAGCAGTGACTTATATGAAATATTATCATATAGATTTACCACATGTACCTGAGGTTCCTCAGTTAGGAGTATAGTGGGTTTGGGATCCTAAAGGCCAACTTGAGATGTCTTTGTATCTGTCTCCCTTGTCAGCAGCAGTGTTCCTTGTCAGGCATCTCAGTTGTCCACATGAGGTAGGGCAAAGGGAAGGGCTACATTAGTCACCTAAAAATACAGGCATAGGAGTGTCAGTGATACTCAGTACACATTTTTCCATGGAACTTGTTTGTTTTTTCAGACTCATATGAACTGTTTGCCATAACATTTCTAGTGATTGCTTATGGTCTTTTTCATAAAAGATTTTTATGTGTAAGGAATATGTATAAAACAAAGCTTTTATACTTTTCATTTATGTAATGCCACACCTATTTGAGAATTTCAGTTGAAATTCTGCTTTCAAAAAGACGAGATTGCATCTCTTAGCTTCTGTATTACAGTGACCAGCATACTACCTTTAGGACTGAATCCAGTAGGGTTAATTCTGAGTGTATTTACAGTTGAGATCATAATTGTTTTATTTTAAACAAGGTACAAGTGATAGTCTAGCCAAGTGCAGTTGAGCTATTTTAATTTTACACAGTGAATTTAAGCACTCACTTTAAAATCTGTAAACATCCTAGTTATTCCCAAATACGTCACTACTGGTCAAAGCACTTCCTTATTACTTTCTTAGTAATCTATAATGCTCTAAAAATAATTTAAAAGTTTAGGAAATGTAATAGTGGCAGTGATGAGAGGTGTGAAATAGCCATACCACAGTGGAGATAAATTTAAATTGCAGACTGCTCATAATAGTGCAAATTGCTGGGTAAAGTATTTCTTTTTGTGATTTCTCAATAGGCTTCTGTAGAAATCTCTTTTGAAATGTTTTTCAAAAGATATCCTTTCTGTGTTCTCATTTTGCATTAGCAGAAAGTAATAGAAGGCAATTGTATTATACAATAACTTCGTTGTTTTGGTTTTTTTTAGGATAAAACAAAAAAGAGGAAGAAGCACAAGAAACATGGTAAAAAGAAGAAAAAGAAGACTGCTGGTTCAAATTCAGATTCAGAATAATATTTTAAAACAACCGGAGACTATCAACAGAAGTGCAATGACTAAAGGAAACTTAAACTGTGAAATGACAGCAAACTTTACCAAACTGCATGAGTTTTCCTGTGTTTTAGAAATATTCCTAATCTTTCAGTAGCCAGCGAGATGCAGCTGTGCTGAGAAAGACGATTGTTATTGCCTGCTGCTTAATACATGAGGTACAACTTTGATAAAATTCCAGTAAGCAGTGTTAGATGTTTGAGACAATATGAGATGGTAGGCCAGCTGAGGTGTAAAATATTGGAAAATAAGAGTTAAACTTTTTAGATAGTAAAAATACTCTTTTAAAGCATTAGTAAAAGTCTTTATTTGTAAATCAGGACAAATTAGATCCCAAGTTCATCCTGCAAGTTAATATTATGCATAAACTACTACAAGCTGGTGTCTGCTAATGGAAAATTAATGATAACATTTAAAAGGCTGCCTTTGTAGAAATGTGTATCATCTGCCCCATTACCATCTCCATGCTTATGAGAAAGGGAATGCTACCATTTTGGCTACCTGAATAGGGTGCCTTTGCCTTTGATTCTTGCAAATCTTTGCTACTTTTAATCCATGCATTTCTGCATTCCTGGAAAGCTAGAGCTATTGTCAGCAGACTTTCTGAATGAGCAGTTTTGAGCTTCCAAGCATGTGCTTCTGCATTAAGCAAGAGCAATGACATTTTGCAGTATAACTGACAGTCAAAACCTGAAGATTTTACCTCTGCTTTTTCGAAATAGCGATAGACCTTTGCTAGTAAATATGTGTATTTCATTTAATGTAATTTTGGTTTAATTGAAAACTTTTGCAAACACTGGTAGCTTTCTTTGCATTATCTTTAGAATTGTTTTGCATGATTTGTACCATTTTTAAATTAACAAAATGCAGGTAATCATTTGTTGTAACCAGTTCTGTGAATTACATTTCACATGCAGATTTTCATGTATGTATTTAGTTATAGTTAAGTTCATTGCTGTGTTTAAGTGCACACTTGCTGAAGTTATTTAGCATGTAAAAAGCAGGGTTTTGATACCTTAACAGCTTCATATTGAAGCTGATTTTACTCTGAGCAAGTTCAGTGGCAGATCTGTTATGTGACGTGTCTTGTTAGATAAAAAAACTACTGCCAGAATCTCATTAAAGATACTGTTTAAACAGTTTGTATTTATATTTTTGTACTTGAGGGCTACAGAATGTTGACCTAAGTCATAAAGCTGTTTTACTTTTGTTTAGTTGCTTTAGATAACTGAAAAAAAGCTTTTTTAAATTAAATGTACCCACAAGAAAACACGAGCAACCATTTGATTTTAGTTTACATTAAATTCTCACTACATCTTCCATTGAAATATTGATTACTGGGACTTCTGTTAGCCTTTTTCAAATGCCCATCCATCCCAGATAGTCAAATATAGATTGTATTTTTGATCTACCCCTTCCTTCTTTCCATTGCACAGGTGCTAACTTAGAACTTACCTCTATTGCATATGGATGTTTCAAATGTGTTGCCAAGAATTTCAGGACTTGTAAGACATTGATTATTAGTTATGGTCTGCAAAGCATAACTAAAATATGTGGTAGAAAGATGATTTTATATTGCCATCGTACAGAGAAATTGTCTTCAAATTCTTGGGAGAATAAACCATTGAGTTGCAGCAATGTGCATCTAAACAATAGTAATATTTTCATCAACTATTTTATACTCTTGGGCTTGATGTTAGCAATTGTAGACACTCTTGTCAGTGAGGTTAAAATAAAGGTGATACGCAGTGAACAGAGGGGTTTGATTTGGGGCTTGTGTTTAGTTTTGTTGGGGTTATTTTCTTTTTAAGTTGTTATGTTGCAGTTTTGGTAAAAGAACCTGTAACGAACCATAGCATAAATGCTCTGTCCTGTGTGATACCTTATTTGACTTTTACACAACCACCTGCCACAGAAAGAAATAAAAATGGAAATGAGACCTAGTCTTCCAAACATCTAAGCCGGTATGTAATTTGAATTGTGTGACTGTAACTATCTGTTCTGCTCAGCTGTAGGCTTCGAGTGCTGCTGTCATGCTTGGGAAGGGTTGTAGCCGCTTAAGGGGCTTATGGGCTTTGTCCGTTCCCAACAAAGCTGCTTTTAGTACTGATAGGCAACTGCTTCAGTTTGCAATATGTGAACAAATACATTCAGTCTGCTGTTGTATGCCCTTTTTCCTGAAGGAAAGGTGGAAGCTGGTCTCAGCTTTCCCCATGTGTCCACGCCGAGGTCGTGAGACAGTGACGGGGGTTTTGGGTGGCACCTACACTCGTGTTCCAAGTTTCAGCAGAGGGACAAAGTAGAAAACGAGCGATGTCGGAATAAGAGTGGTTTTAATGTATTTTTGCTTTCTGACAGCAGATGAACAAGGACTACTGTATGTTGTATTTAACTTTTAGCTCTTTTTTTCCCCCACAAACGTTTTTAGAAATTTGAAATGCAGTTATTGGATTTTTTACGACTACAGCTTTTTTGAATGTGTGTTGAGGTCGATCTCTGTTTTGCCTGTGTGTGTATTTATGCCCGACCCGCCCGTGCGGCCCAGCGGCACCGCGAGGCCGCGGCCCCCCGCGTTGCCAGGGCAGCGGCGGCGGGAGCGGCTGCCGGCCGCCATGAGCAGGAAGGGGAGAAAGCTCCTGGTGGACTCGCTGACCCGGTCCGCCAAGCACTGTGAGTCTCCCCCGGGCTGCAGGAGCCGCGCTGCTGCCGTCCGGCCGCCTCGCGTTGTTCCCGTGCTCATCCTGTGTGGCCCTGTTCACCTCCCATGGGGGGCACGTTCCCGGCGCCCCCTTAGGAACAGCGGTTGTTGCCGGGGGGGAGGGGGAAGGGGGGGGGCGGTATCGGTGTCACGGCCCTGGCGTGTTCCTGTGCCTATCTAGTGTTTTACCAGCTTAACTTACAACCTGTGCTTACTTGTGTTTGCGCCGGGCAGTCAACAAAAGCGAAGTGGAATGTCTGGTCAAGCTCTTCGACACGCTGGTGGCCAAGGCCAGCAGCCAGTTTGCTGGGGCCGGCTTCGACCGCACCGTGTTCCGCGACACCCTGTACAACGCCTTTGGCATGACGGACAACGTGGTGCTGGATCGAGGTGAGGCGGGCACGCAGCTCTGCACACCGTGGAAGGGGTTGGGATGACGCTGCCGACGATTGTGTCCATACGAAAAGCGCCGTCTCGTCCCGGCCAGGACAGCAAAGGAGGAGTAACGCTCGGGAGCTGTTGAGAAAATGGCATCTTTTCTTTCTTTATGCCTTACGGTTTTCCCTTAGTTCAGGAGAGCTCACGCTGTAGTTGGAGGCAGACCAGCCAGAGGCCGTTTGTGCTGCCCTGTGGCTGTTTCTGTCGCAGCCGCTGTAGTGTCGTGACAGAAGAGGGCAGCGTCACTTTCCTCTTTTCTCCGGTGGTTCCACCGGGAGCTGCGGTCGCTGCTGGGCGACAGCTGTAGCTCAGCCCGGGAAGTCACAGGAAGGCATTCTGTTACAGCGGATAACTCTGAGATAGAGGCTCTGTGAACAGCATTGAAGGGCCTGGGCAGATAGTGCAAGGAGGTGAGAGTAATGAGCCAAATAACCCCTTGAAAATACAGTGATTTCACAGATTGGTAACAAGGGACGTATTTGCAGTCACTGTGAAAGTTGAAGGAATGATCTCTGATGTAGAGGTGTCTAGAGGAGTATGCAGAGCAGGCATGAGTCTGCCGTTCTTTCAGTCTTGGGCTGCCAAGAGCCACCCCTTGGTTCAACTTCGTCCATGTCTCTGGCAGGAGAGCTACTTACATGCCATAAAATAAAAACTTGTTGCAATTTTATGGAGCAAGTCATGTGTGTCTTGGAAGATACCTCACATTACCTTACATATTCTTAAAAATTATTTCAATGCTTACATGCAAAGGGGCTGATTTCAGGTCCCAAAAGCAAACCTGTTGTCTTCTAAGTTAAAAATGCTTGGCTCTGCATGGAGAGATGTTCCTTCAGCCAACTTACTAATTAATGTTCTAAAATACAAATTACTGCAGATGCTATATTACAGGCTGTATGAATAGTGAAGCTGTGAGATTGAAAGTTGCTTAGGGAGGCAACTTTCCCTAAGCGCACATTGCTTTAGGGAAGGGAAAAGAAAAATATTTTGTTACATGACAGACAAGAGGTTATTTTTCCTTGTAGATTTAATATATCTTGTTTCTAGGATTACTTTGTCCAAGATTTTCCGAGACAAACCCTAGTAATTTAAATCTTAATCTGTATGCAGAATTATCCCTTATTTTAAGGGATATCGGTTTATTTGTTTTACATCTGCATGGAAGCATACTTCCTGTAGTTGTTTAAGTCAGGAAGGCAGCAGATCAGACAAAATCTTACTGGGCACAATTCTGGAGTGGAAGATCAGTAAACTGAGGGACAGAATCCCTTTCATTCTTACATCTTAGAGTCAAGAATGGTAATTTTACCTTGGCGAAAGCAGACAAATATCTTAAAAAGAAAGATAATTTATAATTTTACTGAATTTAAGAAAACATAGGTTTTTTGTGTTTCTGTATCACATAAATTTAAAATGTGTTTAATACACTTCCTAGTGTTCAGCATTTTTGATAGACAAAACAATGGCTACATCACTGTGGTGGAATGGGTGGAAGGCTTAGCCGTGTTACTTCGGGGGACACTGGAAGAGAAGATGAAATGTAAGATCGATCTGTATCCTAGTATTTAGTAGTAATGATTGAATTCATAACAAATGACACATGGCTTTTATTGTTATAATTTAGTAGTTACTCTTATAAAGTATTTGGTAATTGAAAAGTTTTCTTCTGTATAGTTTAATGCAATGAAATTGAGTTCTGAATGGCTTCTCTGAGAGTTTTTTCTGTGTAAACTGCTGTTACCACAGCCACCACCTTATTTTGTTGCTTACAAAACCTTGCATTTAAACTGAAGTTCATTCTGCAGCATACACTTCTGACAAAATACATGTTTTTGTATTCACACACAAAATTAGAAAGAAGCAGATGAATCTCTAGCGTGGTTTTGGCTAATTAACAGTCTCAAGCCAAGCAATACCAGTGCCAACATTCATTTACTGGCACAGTGGGGACACAGTAGCAGTTGCATTAGCTCCAGCAGTTCTTCAGCTTGGAAGCACAGAAGGAAAAACTGTAAGATGGTAATGAGACCCTCCACAATAATGATAGAGAAAAATGGAGGAGAAAAAATAGCAAGAACTCTAGAATTTTAAGCAGCAGGGAAAAAAATAGGGCATGTGGGATGAAAAAAGCAATAGAAAAAGGAGACTGTCAGTGACAGCGTGTTGTTTCCATAGTTCCTAGGTTGCACCATTAGCCATCCCTACTGCATTATATAAATTCATCTGGAAAGTGGTCAGGGGTGTCACAGCATTAGCATGTGTGCCCAGGTTGTAATTCAGTGTGTCACTACAACCAGAAACAGTAAAATAGCATTCCTGTTGTAAGCACTGTAGAAGATACTAGTGCGTGGTGATGCAGTGTTGTCTGTCACAAGTGTTTGCCAGGAGTGTTTCAGCACATATATGATAAATTTGGCTCAATTGATAAGGCTGTACAATGTACAGTTCACATTTTCTGTGTATAGGTAACAGCTTGAATGGTATGTGATTATAGTTTGTAATCAACTTGATATTTATTTTTATTTCAAAAGACTGTTTTGCCATATATGACCTGAATGGTGATGGATACATTTCGAAAGAGGAAATGTTTCAAATGCTGAAAAACAGCCTTCTCATACAACCAGCAGATGAAGAGCCTGATGAGGGAGTTAAGGACTTGGTAGAGATAGCACTGAAGAAAATGGCAAGTACTTACTGTGATACTTGAGGGTCTTTCAAACATTCACTAACCTATACTTAAAACCTTTCTATGAGGTAACAAAATAAGGTATCTTATTTATAGTGGGATTCTGCAAGTCTCCCGAGGAAAGCCAGAAATATAATCCAGATCTAATGAGTCCCAGTCCAGTATTTTCATATGAAATTATTAACTTAGTTTGTGAATGTACTATAAACTTTATGTATAAACTACCATGTGTATATGTGCATACATGTCTCTGCATGCCCAGTCAAAGCAAAAGCCCAGTCAGCAGTGGAAAACTCAAAAGTGTAAGCTGCATTTATTCCATCAGTACAGGCATCTGCAGTAGCTTCATTTTTAAGTACATTTAAGTACATGTTTTATCAACTGACCATGAAATGTCATTTTTATTTTTATGTATTCTATTAGAATACTAACCTCAAAGTTATTAATGTAAAGCTTGTCTTACGGTGCTTAATCTAGAATATCGGATCAGCCGGGGACTGTCTCAAATCAAGATATATACTCTCCCCTTCCATGGTGGTGGTCAAAAATTTTCACTTAAAACCAGGTCTTGCATCCCAGCTCCTTCTATTTAAGCCCATCTTTTCAATTTTTCAATCCCACACAATTTTTGCCTTAGGTAGAGGCAAGTCACACAAATCTTTTCTGAGAAACTGATGACCTCCAATTTGGAAATCAAACTAAAACCAGAATCCATGTTCTTTAAACATCTGTTAAACAAAACTGCAAGTAATAATCCTTTGCTGAAGTGTTCCCTTCCTTTTGCAGGACCATGATCATGATGGCAAACTTTCTTTTACGGACTTTGAACAAGCAGTCAAAGATGAAAACCTTCTCTTAGAAGCTTTTGGACCATGTTTGCCAGACGTAAAGGTACATTAACCACGAGTTTAAAAAAAAACTGCACAAGCCAATCCTTACAGACACTTGCACCAATCCTGTGAATGTCAGCATGGGGTATCTTAGGCCAGTGAGAGGATGAACCACTCAGATGGTTCATCCTCTCAGTGTCAGTTCTGCTATCCAAAGCAGAGCACTCCTGCTCCAGGGTTGTTGCAACACAATGCTACAGATATCAATCTCATCACTACGGGAAATTTGAGTCCTTTATATTGTCATCCCAGTCTCTAGCATTCCTGTTTTCATACAGTTTATCTCATTCTGCAGATGGGCCTTCTTGCCCTCCATGCCAGATCATTCCTTGGTGACACACTCCTACTGCTGAGCAGTTCAAATTTTAATTTCTCTTTCAACTATAACTTTGAATGTTTTGGTTGGTCTGCCAGTGATGACACCATTAATGCTATGGATTTACCTTTCATAAGCTAAAAAGCAAGAGACAGTCTTGACTGCATACACATTTCAGTTCAGTACCTTTTTTTACTAAATAGAAATCCTTTAGTACTCTGAAAATAAACTTTTTTTTTCCTTCTTTTTTTTTTTTTTTTTTTTTTCTTTTTTAACAGAGCACTATCTCATTTGAACAGAAAGTTTTCCGGGAAGCTTCTAAATAGTAACTCCAAGTTGTAACTCCACTGCTGAATACTGTTAAAAGGGGTCTTCGTCTTCACCATTCTTTGTGATATAGTAAAACCAGTTGTAGTTTCAAGTTCCTCCTAAGCTTCAGTATTCCTTTGCTGTTAAAGCTATTGAATAAATGGATTCACTTCTGTAACTCTACCTAAACAGAGTTCTTCTGTGAGTTATAAAATATGTTACAATATGAGGTACACAGGACAACACTGCAACAATAATACAGTATATTGGTTTTTTCATTCCAAGTAACAAACTGATACCATTTTAAACAGGGAGTCACTGGGAAATACAATATAAAGAAAGTTTTTTTTTTTTTACATTAAAAAATAAGTATTTTAAACTATATTCTTTACAAAAGGACTTTTGGAAGATGCTTCCAGCAGTATCTATATTCTTCTTCTCTGCTTTACAAGTCGTTTGGCTGAGCTGCTCTCTGGCTTTTCCACAGATGTTGAAACAGAATCTGCTACCTATATTGGAGGGGGAAAAAATCTAGTAACCTGTAACCATTACTTTTTTAATGCTCATTTTACAGTAAGGCCACGTCTCCAAGATTTGAGTATTGAGTATTTATTACTATCATCACACTTGTATTGAATTTTCCCACTGACTAGAGGAAAAAAGTAAGACCAACGGCAGCATTAAACACAAGAGAGGTGAAACTCAGAAGACTCAGCACTACCATTTCTGTATTTAACTACACAAACTGATTCAGATAGTCAGTAATACAGTATTACATATGTCATCTCCCTTCTTCCTAACAGAGGTGTTTTTAAGCAAGGTTTAATGTGCTTTATAAACTCAGGTATTTCAGGAAATGAAGGGAAAGCAGAAATGTGCATTTTGACATGTATTTTATGAAAGGTATTTAATATAAAGGGTGCTTATTTATAAGATATGCACTTTCAAATCAATCTAGTTAGTCAAGGGAGCTTTTTCATACCTTAATGTAACTGCTAATTGATGAATATCCTCCATAAAAGGATATATAGCTTAACATATGCTTCTCAGCATGGAATTAGTGATTTTGTACAGCTTTTAATGGCACAAGAAATGTTGGAGCAAAATTACATTGAACTCTGACTTCCATTATTTTCCTTTCAGAAACCAGATACAAGTAGCACACTGGAGTCAGCAGGACTACCTCCAAAGTTATCAGGCCTTCCTTCACATGTGGGGAAAAAGTGGTTTACTAAAAATCACGTAAGAACGTGCACTGACAATGACACTTTCTCAAGTGTAGTGTAAGAGGTCTGGAGTAGAATTCCCTGCAATATTCTGGATGGTGGAAAAGTTAAATAGTAAGAGCACTAGCTTTAAGTGGCAGATAAACTGATAATGAGTAAATGCTGAATAAAGCTATCAGAGAGTCACTATTTTTATGGATAACAAGCACCTCTGTTGGAACTGTCAGAACTTTAAGAACCCTTACCTCTTTCAGTTTATTTCGAATTAATGTAGCTGAAGTATTCAAAGACTCGTCATCCATATCCACTTTAGGTATTTCTGGTAGTTGTGGACCAATAACAACTTCAGTATTGTCCTCACTTGTTCCAATGAGGGAAAACTTGTTACCTTCTTCTCTCTTCCTCTTACGTTCTTGTAGGTGAGTTGTACGAGGCATAAACCTGTCAATTCCATTGCAAGCCGGGACCATTCTTTGCTGCATCAAGGAAGCTGGTGGAGTATGTCCTCCTGGATGTACACTTGGAGTTAAAGATGTGTTTTGACCAAAGTACCCAGAAATTTCAGCACAACTGTTATCATAGCGTGGAGATGTTAACAGGCTCTGATTCTGATTCCCAGATGGATATGCTGAGTTGTGGGATACCCCAGGAGAACCTGTAAAGCAGGATGGATCCCAGCTACTGGCTACACTTGATCCCGATGTACTCCATGGACAGTCATGCTCAGAGTTCTTTGACAGTGTCTTCTTAGGGCCTTCTACTTTCTTTAACACAAAGCAATCTTTAAAACAACAACAAAGAAGCACCTTCACCATTTCATGTCATTATTAGTTCTAATACCCAAGAACAAAACTTTTGATATAAATGCAGAAACAATACCAGTGATATTTGGTTCCCAGCTACCTTTCTGTGATTTTTTTAAGCTTCAAATATAACAAATTCAAACCAGTTTTCCAATCTAGTGCCTTTGCTGGTTTATAACATTGAAAAAAACCCAGATCTTTTGGTGTTAAAAAAATCAGTGGGTTTACTCCCTTTAGAAATCCTCACACAATGAATAATGATATCCAAGTATCCAAGAAAGGAGAAGCTTGTGCTCAGCAATTTGCTTATTCCTCAGCTTGCCCAGCCTTCAGTGCTGCCTGGGAACAGTACAGGAGCCTTTGTAAACACAGTCCATTCTTAACATTCCTCCAGTGCAAAGGTGCAGGCTGGAGAAATTTTTTGAAGGTTCTGGGATAGTCATCTTCCTTCCAAAACTGTCCCTTTGGCATGCCTGAGGAGGCTGGAACAAGGGTGAAAGTGTGATCCTAAATTTCCTGCCAGTGCTTTAAATTTCTGGTAACATTTTGAAAGGAAACAAAAAGTGAAGGAAATACTTCATTATTAAAGCTTGAGCATTTCATTATTTTAGTCTTAATCAAAGCCAAAAAATTACTCAAAAAGGATATAGTTCTCTATGTACTGAGAGATGTCTCCCTGTAAACATACTTAAACTCCATCTGTACTGGGTTTGCATGGCCTGTTTTTCTGTAGTGGGGGGGGCAACAGGGGTGGCTTCTGTGAGAAGCTGCCAGAAGCTTCCTCAGTGTCTGGCAGAGCCAATGCCTGGTGGCTCCAAAGATGGATGTGCTGCTGGGCAAGTGGAAGCCAGTTAGAAATGGTGGTAACACCTCTGTGGTAAGTGGTTGCACAGTTGTAACTACGGCCAGAGAAGAGCGGAGCGAGAACGTGAGAGAAACAGCCCTGCAGACACCAAGGTCAGTGCAGGAGGGGGAGGAGGTGCTCCAGGACTGGAGCTGAGATTGCCCTGCAGGCCGTGGTGCAGCCATGGTGAAGCAGCTGCNATGGTATTTGATGAGCGATCCCTCTCCTGGTCCCCATCTCAACCCATGAACCATTTGTTAAATTTTCTCTCCTCTGTCCAGTTTGTGGAGGGCAGTGAGTGAGCAGCTTTGGTGGATGCCTGGCACGTGGCCAGCATCAACACACTACAGCACCTTTAAAAGAGGTAGGTATAAAGTGTTTTTTTAACAGGCACTTTAGCCAAAACCCCACCCAGCCCTGAAGAATATTAAAATTTTACAGGAAATTTAATCACAAACCTCTTTGATTTGTTGCTTTTGCTATATACTTTCTTCTATCCTGCAACTTCTCTCTAGTTTCTTGGACTGTTTCAAATTCTGGAGCATAGCACACGTGCAGCAAACTACCAAAGAAACTTCGTTCATCCATTTTTTTCTTGGCCACCCTGAAGGGAATTGAAGTCTATCAACAAAACTGAAGATTTTACTCCAGCTCTCTAAAAGCTTAACATATTGCAAGTACAGAAGGTGTAAAAGATTAAGACAGGAAGAGGCAGATACTGCCGTGTCCAATACCTTGCACATTGCAGTTTTTGGAATTTTATAAGGTACACTTCAGTAAATTGCTCTGCTGGATATTCATCTAGAGCATGATATTCTTCAATGGCACCATATAACGCAAATTGTTCAACTAATTCCTTCATAACACCTAATGCAGGAACTCCTTGTATCAGTAAATAGCGAGATTCCAAGTTGATTGTGTAAACCTAAAAGCAAAAACAAAGACTACTGAAAAACATTCCCATTGCTTTATTGCAAAAGGCAGGCATTTTCTCCATGTTTTCTGTTTTTCTCCAAATCCTCTCAGGATGCTGAAAACCCCTATGTGCTCTGTTTTGCAGGGCAGTAAGTGCATGGTTATTTGGGACCTCTTCACCATTGAGCAAGAGCTGAACTCAAACCTCTCATGCATAGTAAAACACAAATGAGACTTGACTTTTCTGCATGAGGTCAGAATACTACTGCCAGTTGCTGAGTAAAATCTCTTAAGTCTCTGCCCAACTTCCATGCAAGACATATTAGTAAACAGTTCATAGGAGGTACTGTCAAAAAACATAAAAAAACCACTGGAAAACTGGTCTCCTTCATAGGCAGAGAAGTTGTGCAGGTGAGGAAAACTGCTTTTTTCCACACAGGGAGTTAAAAAACAATTACCACAATTCCCTGTGTGTGCAGAGCTGTCTCCTTGCCATGGTGATCCAACAGTGTACATTTTTAAGACACACAGATAAAATCTGGATGCTGAGAGAAACAAGGTCTTCTCCCAGCAGGTTAAAAACCAAACCAACCATTCTCTTCTGCTTTGTGTAGTGACTGTCACATAACAGACTCTAACCAAAGCTTTTCAATGGCTCACTATGTATGATAGGCAGCTAATCCCTAAGATCAAAGGAAATTTATTCTGAGTTTGTTAAAAAAAAACCAAAACAAAAAAACAACCCAAAACACAAACATTTAGACTGCACAAGTTACACATATTTCTCAAGAAAACATATTTTGGAAAAAGTGGGAACTGCTTGAGAAATCAACTTTCAAATTTCCACTATAAAAAACAGTCTCAACAGGCACATCACGTAAGTTTTCTTGTGGCACCAGCAAACTCCCACCTACATTCTTTTGGGAACAAGGGACTGAAGGAACCTAATGCTTTCACTATGTGATTTTTTTTTTGCAGGTTTGTCCTTCTACCTCTTTCTTGTTCAGGAAGAAGATTCAAATAAGATTTCTTTCACACTTGGGACATCCATACTGTCTCTCCTGTGTGTATTCTCCAGTGCCCAGTGAATGGCTGAATACCTGTGTTGGCCAGAGCTCTGTGGATGCACAAAGCTCTCTGTCCTCTGTCCCACCGTGTACACTTGGAAGAATAAAAGAACTTAATAGCTTTGAGACTTCATGAAGTATGGAAGGTTTGAAATTTTACAGGAAGGTCGTCATAGTGAAAGAGATGTGCCACATACGTGCGGGCACGGAGTAACCATTGCTCCGGCACTGGTGAGACCACACCTCAAATCCTGGGTTCAGCTCAGGGCCTGTCTCTCCGAGACACTGAGGTGCCGGAGCACGTCCAGAGAAGGGCAACGGAGCTGGTGAAGGGTCTGGATCACAGGATGAGGAGCAGCTCAGGGAGCTGGGGGGGCTCAGCCTGGAAAAAAGATGGTTCGGGGAGACCTTATCGCTCCCTACAACTCCCTGACAAAAGGCTGGTTGCCTGATGCGGGTTGGACTTCATGATCTTAAAAGTCTTTTCCAACCTTAGCGGATCCTTTCTCACGCCAACCCTTTCAGGCGCCGCTACGGCTCGTTGCACACTGAGCGCACACAGAGATACCCAAACCTCGCAGTTCTGCTGCAGTAACGAGAAGCTCCGGCCGCGCAGCAGGCGAGGCCCAGGGCCTCCCTCTCTCCCTCCCCGGGAGCCGCGGGACTCCAGCGCAGGCCGGGCCGCCCCCTCGGCCCCCTCACCCGCGGCGGCTCCGCCCGACACCGCCCCGCTCCTCAGCACCTTCACGGCGCGGGGCCGCCACCCCTCGCGGTACTTGGCGCGCGACTCGCAGGCTCCCAGCTGCGCATGGTGACGGCACGGAGCGCCCGGGCCACCGCTGCTGCCGGCCGCCATCTTCCCATCGCCCCCCGCGCAGCCCCCATTGGCTCCCTGCGCGTGACGCCGAGGAGGAGCCGCGGTCCGCAGCGAAGGAGCCAATCAGAGGCGGGCAGCGGGGAAATGCCGCGCCCGCATTGGCCGGCAGGGGGTTGTACCACTGCCCCGGGGGTGGCAGGGAGCATTACCCCCCGCGCCCGCCGGGGGTGGGCGGCCCCGTGCCCGGGCGGAGCGGGCGCGCAGGGCCGGGCGGCCGCGGCCATGGCCATGGCCATGTGGGGCTGTGGCGACCCCGGCGGAGCCGCCGCCGCCACCGTCGTCCTGAGCGGGACCCGCGACTGCTTCCTGCACCTGCCGCCCGCGCTGGCCTCAGTCCTCCGCCTGCAGCAGGTACCGGGGCGGCGCCGCTCGGGGGCCGGGCGCTGGGACACGTCAGGCAAGCAGGGAGGATTACGTGAGCGCACCCCCGCATCCTGTTTCCATGGCGATACAGGGCCCTCAGCCCTCCCCGCAGCCGGGACCCCTCACAGGGAGACGTCGGGGAACCCCTTCTTCCCTCGCCTCCTGCGTGGCCCAGTATCGTCATCCATTCCTAATAAAACGCGGGAATAATTCTTCCCCAGCGTGGTTTGGCACTGTGGGCATCTGCGTCTCTCTCAACACTCACTATTTCATACCAGTTTTCCCCGTAACATGCTAGCATGAAGCGAATAATGGGTGAATGTTAAACTCAGGTAGGAGAAGAGTGACAAATCCGTGTAGAATCCTCATTCTTGGTGCACATAAATAAAATGTGTCACTATAGAAAGGCACTCCCGTCATGCAGAGCCCTGCTGAGGACGCGGGGTCAGCTGCAGGGAGTGCACCTTACACTGTAAATAACATTCCACACGTGGGAACGGGAGGAGAGACACTGTGTGCCTCTTGTGCCATGAACACAGAACGAAGAGTGCCAGCAGAACAGGGTGGAAAATGGCAGGGATGAGCCGAGAAAGATGCGAGCAAAGCTCAGGAGTCCTGGCAGAGCCCCCCGGGCCGAGCAGGCCTTCCTCGGCGTGGCTAACCTGATTTCTCAAGACCAAAAAGGGCATTTCACAATAGGAAAAAAACATAGGTGTGTAAAAACCTGCTCGTTCATCTTTGAGGTAGTAGAAGGAGGTTGGTGGAATTGGAAGAAATGCAGTATTAAATGTGAGCTGCATTTCAGCTGCAGTTTCTGAGTGTTTTACAGGTCTGCTGTCAAAAGAGGGGAGAAAGGAGTGTGGTTGCTTTGAAGTCTTGTAGTGTCATTCTGAATATTGTTTGTTACGGTGGATTCCTGCTTTTGCTTAACCTGAGCTGCTAAATGAAAAGATAGAATCTCAGAAAACTTGATAGAAATGGTGCCCTAAATACATTTCATGAATAAAAATGTTAAAAAGGGGATAAATGGAATCAAAAGCTGAATCTAATTGCAGAAACTATTGGATAAGTTCTTCAGTTTGACATCAGAATACCTGGGCAGTTCTGAAACAGATTGGTAGAATCATTTTGGTCTGGGTTAATGTGATTTCTGACTTATTTTAAATATGTCATGGAAGCACTCTTGGAGACCATGTAAATGTTATAATTTTTGTGAAATCAAAGTGTATGTTTATTTCTTTTCCTCATTTGGGAAATGCAAATGTGCAGTTACACATTTCTGTAAATTATTTTTTGATACCCTATCATGCAGAAGAAATAAGAAAGAATTAATTTTCTTACTTTAAAATAGTCCATAAAAATAGAAAGTTGTTTAAGAATTGAAACCAGCACTCACTTCTATGTTGAGAGTTGTGCAAACAAAGTGTAAAATCCAGATAATATCTTTAATTCCTTTGGTCTTTCTAATTAAATACAGTTTAGGTTGTCTAATAGTCATCTTACTTAGCTGGTTTTATATTCATTTATTTTCTTTCTTTGAAACTCATAGGGCCAAGCTGTGAAAGTGTCCTGTGGTCATCAGCCAGTATTTTTGAGCTGGATGGAAACCAGGCATCGAGGTCACCAGGGTGAAAATATTGCAGAGATTAACAGACATTTGGCAGAGAAACTTGGAATCACAGATGGAGAACAGGTTTGAAATGCTATGTTTGTTTTCTATTTAAATAAAGAATATATTGGAAGATAAGTGAAAAGGTAATACTTCATGAGTTAGCCATGACCTTGTTTCATGTATTTAGACAGTTTCTTCCTTTACATCTGCTCATGAGAAAAGTTAACTGTCATGAAATGTCTCGAACATGGAAAGATTTGCTCATTAAACCATTAACAATTGCCTAAACAATGTTAGGATAGGCTTCTGGGTAGGTCTTTGCAGGGCTTGGAACAACTGTCTTCAGTGATATTAATTTTAAGAAAATACACTTTTAAGCAATTGAAAATTTTGGAATGGGAATATTTTGTTTGGAGTTCCCGTTGTTTTAAAGTAACTATTGACTTTCTGCATATTCTTGTTTAACTTACTTGGAGTTTAAATTTTCATCCCTTTTTTCATGCCTTCACCATATGTCCCTTTCTCTTTGAATATTTGTATTCTCCTCTTATGAATATCTATCTATCTATCTGTCTATCTGTCTATCTATCTATCTACTTCTTGTACATTCACCTCTTACTCTTGAACTTCTCATAAATGACTGTTTCATTGAGCAGAAATTAGAGATGCCCAGGAGGCAGACAGAGTTTTCTGACATGGGACTACTAAAATCTCAAAATCAAAGGATCTTTTTTTCTATTAATAGGTAGACATTTAAAGAAACAAGAATAGAAAAGTACTGCTTTACGCAGTGTCATTGTGTAGTATATTCATATTTGCATATTCTCTTATATACAAAATTTTCTTCAACATAATAGAAGACATCGAAGAGTGTGACTCAGAGCAGTGTATTATCTTGTTTACTTTTTAAACATATTTTCTCTAGAAATTATGTGTCTGTTTGCAGAAATTTCCAGTTTAGTAGTTGAGCAGCCAGGCATCTACCCTTTTTAGTTCTAGCAACTAATAGCCTTTAACAGGAAAATAATTGACAAAGGAAACCTAAGAAAACCTCACCCAAGTGTTGCCTGAGAATAATCATCTGTGCAATCGAATAAATACATGATTAATTAGTTTCACCGTCGTTTTGGATTCAGGAGTTACGTTTGCTGTATGATCTTCTATTTGCTGTGCTGGGGAAAAGATGTTCCTCTCAATTATTGCTTCAAACTAAGGACATAGAGGATTTCAAAACTGATTGTTACTTTTATAAAAGGTGACCTAACGTAATTCTCTCAGAGGACAGGTAACTAGTTTTATCGCAGGAAAAAAATTTATCACATTCCCTTGAAAATTATTTGCAAGATGTTGTTTGCAAGCTGTTGGGGTTTTTTTGTCAAATGAAACCTTTGGCAAAAGCTGACTTTTGAAGTCTGTATTTAATGCATTCTGAACGACCTAAGCCACAACAGCTTTTACCATTCCTCCTGATTCACACGATATTAAAGCCGTTCTGAGTAGGTGGGGCTGCTTCCCATGAAACCATTCATTAAGGAGCTGGGCTTCTTAATTTTTCAGCTGGTTCTAAATTTATGCACAAGTAAATGAATTTTTCAACTTTCTAAAATCCTGGGGATTTAAAAATAAAGATTAAAAAATGGAAGGATGGTTATGTGATCCAGGTGTATTAAAAATGGATTGTTTGTCATCACCTGATACAACTCCTGATGCTTTTAATATTCACTGCTTATTGACATCCCCGAGCCTAATGGGATCTATTTCCCATCCAATGACCATTCATCTGCGTATGAATTACCTGGTGTCATTAGGATGGTGTGTGTTCCAAGTGTAATGAAGGAGATATCAGTTTTCTAGTTGAAATAAAGATGCAGTTTTATATAAAAAATAAGGAGTTAAATATTTTGGTGTTACTTTTGCCAGGTGTTTCTTGAACCCTGTTCCCATGTGTCCTCCTGTCAGCAAGTAGAAGTGGAACCACTCACAGCAGATGATTGGGAAATTCTGGTAATAAAACCCCTTCCATTGTTCATGTTCTTGTCTTACAGATGACAGAGATTCTGATTCAAGCAGTTTTTTGCACAATGCCCTATTCCTTTCAGCCTCTAAGAAAATACTAAATGTGGTGGAGTTTAGTTGTATTTTGTATTTCAGATGGTGTATTAGAAAGAGACAGTTTTTTTTCTTCAAACAAATGTTAAAAATGTATGCAATATCTAATTTATAATGGTATCAAATTTCCCCAGGAACTGCATGCTTCCTCCCTTGAAAGACATCTTCTTGACCAGATTCAAGTGGTGTTTCCAAGAGCCATCTTTCCTGTCTGGGTTGAGCAGCACACCCATGTTTACATCAGAATCGGTAAGCAGCGCTCAAGGCTCCCGGGGCACCTCCAGGGGCACCTCCTGCTTTGCAGGGATAGGTGCATTCATTGGCATCTTTTGCTCATACTTAGGTACACTTGTGCCAGCAGCCCCATATGGGAGATTAGAGCCATGCACGGAGCTTCTGGTATGTCCCAAAACACACGGACCTGAGGAGAATATCATCAGCACACCTGCCACAGAAAGTGACATCTTCCTCAAAGATTTTGTGAAAAAGAACATGGAACGAGAAGAAACATTAAAGGATCCTTTTGCCAAACAACCTTACTTAAAGCCTGCAGTCCTTGAGCAGAGTAAGACTGATGCAAACGTGACGTTTGGCTCAAATGTTCTACCAAATATATGGAATTTCATAGGGAATATTTTCTCTAATACATCCGAGCAGAAGCAAAAGACTTTGTGTGATGACAATGAAATGAGCACCTTCAAAGACAAGCTGCTGAACTTAATTCACATGGATTCCATTTTTAGAGTATGTCAGTCCCAGCCTCCCAGCGTACAGAATGTATCCACCACTCATGAATTTCTGAAATGCAGTGCTGTTCATGTTTTTCCGTGGAATTTAGAATATATTGATTTGGATCCAAATCCTGTAGTATCTTACGGGAAGATTAATGAGCTGCTTTCCCCAAGACAGCGTCGTCAAGAAGCAAAACAAAATCTGCCACTTGAAAAGCAAAATCATTTGACTAATACACAAGACAAAAATCCTTCTAATTCTAGTAGCAGTCAAGCATCCAGTGAGGGATCTATTGTTCAAATCGTTTGGAATGCGTTTGAAGACCTAAAGAGTGTCATAGAGTATGGCCCCGATGGGGAAGCCATGCATGTTGGAAGAGTTTGGGTCAGTTTGAGCACACCGTATTTTGGTTTTTTTTGTTTTATAATATTGGATAGTTGTGAACTGGCTACTTAACATGCAGTTTTGGGCTGTAGACTTTGTGTTAATCTCTTGAATTTACTAGAACCAAATACTGTTTGCTAGAGCTGTGCTTTGCACTCATTCTGGGCTATATTACTTACCATCATCCTCCAAGATGTACAATGTACTCTGGATTTCTGCACACTTAGCATTTTTACCCCAAATAAGGAAAATGCCTCAGCATTTCTGAAGGGAATATATGCTTTCTTCACAATTTGTGGGTAGCCATTGTATTAACGAGAAGGTGAAAGTACCTATTTACAAACATTCAGTACTGCATAATAAGGCTCTTCATCAGTTAACTCTTTGAAATGTGCCTTGACCTAGGGGTCATCAAACTGTAAAGAAATGGGATGGCGTATCCTAGTGCTACATAATGTTTGCAAGTCCTTTTATACACTCTTTAAAATACATCTTCAAGGCTAATATCCAATAACCAACTTGTATAATTTAAATTGTTCTAGTTTTCATATGCCATTTTGCCAGGTGGCACAAGTCTGGGTATGGAGATACTGATGTTTCCACTTGTTCTGGTAGAACTACTGCCTGATGGTGTTTTTTCTTCCTGGAAGCATGCGGGATCAATAAAAACAAACAAAATGTGCTCCAAATCACCATTTGACTATTTTGACATAATACATTTCTCACCATCCACTCATTGCTGTGTTAACAATGAGAACAAGAGCCTGCAGTCGTCTTTGCCATGAAATCTGTTGACAGACGTAACAATTTTCCAAAAGCCAGGAATCATAAAGTCTCTCACAGTTAAGGAGTATTTATGGCATGTTTTCAAATTGGTGTAAGTTTTAAAATAACACAGATTGAAAAGGAGTTAGGGAGACTGGAATTTCTGTATCTCTGCTGCAGCTGTGTTTAGTGTTGGTCTCTGTATATTTACCTGCCCATGTAAAATTAATTTTAATCAGCAAGTGAAATTAATTTGTTGTTTTTCTCCTATACTAAGAGCATTCTTGCAATGTTCTAAGAATTTCTTCTACTTATTTTTTGAGCTTTTAGGTTTATTAAGTTAGTAGAAGGTCAGCTGTACTGAGCACTCACAAAGAGATTAAAAGGTAACTAGAAGTGTGCATGTAAGAGTAAGATTTGGATATCACTATGTTATAAATTCCTTCTTAATTCTCTTCAGTTTCCATTTAGTGATGGAGAAATTATTGTAGTATTATATATACAATGTTATAACTAGTTTACTTTCTAATGCTTCCTTTTTTTTTTGCCTTTATTTTAAATATTTCAGATTGCAGATGGTCTAAGAAAAAAGCTACGTATCAAAACACATTCAACAGTCCGAATTAAGTCAATTGAATCTATTCCTAAAATTCCTGTATCTCTTACACTGCAACCCAAACAGAACTTAGTGAGTTGATATTGCTGGTCACATACTTGTTCATATATTGGGAAACTGATGCTGTTGCTCTGGTCAAATTGGGGGTGGGGGGCGCAGGAGGGAGGGCATTGTGTTTATTTATTTTAATTTGTGAGATGGTGATCTGGAAGTTGTCTATAGAAATAATTCCAAAGGATTCTTTTGGGGTATAATTTCTTGTTTTTTCTTTTGACTATGTAAATTTAAGTTAATAGGTTGCTATGATCTACTTAAACAAAGCTTATCTAGTATTTGTATTTTGATCCATGTCCTGTAAACATCAAGCCATTAAATTTTAGGTTGTTCTCGGTAGATAACTCCAGATAGTTACACTGCTAATTGTAACAATTTTCTATTTAAAGGAACTGGTAGATATCACAGAGGATTTTGACTTGTTGTTTTCTTGAATCTGTTAGAGGATATAGCACTTTTAACTTATAGAACATTTAAAATCATAGGGTTTTCCATTATTCTCAAATTTTGAGAATTTCTGATTTCTTTCTTATTAAAAAGGATGTTGACCTGAAGGAGACATGGCACTGGTCAGGAAAATACACATTTTTTGTTAAGTTAGGTCTCAAGTATAAAAAATCACCGTCAAAATAGCAGCAATAATCGATAATAGTTTTGCATCAGACCTTCATTTGAAGTACATTAATATGGGTTCAAACCTAGCAAATATTAAGTGTATGCCTTTAAGCCTATAAAAGAAACAAAAAAGGGAAAAAGAGTCATAGAGTTAGGGAGTAAATATCCAGTTTAAGTCTTCCAGGAGAAGGCATGCCTAAATTTTTCCAACACTGCAATGCCCAGGCAATCATAGTGAAAGTGTCATAATTTGTATGTGCTGTTTAGTCTATTGCCTTCTTTTTTCTTTTCCGCATGGTTAATATTTAATTCTTGAAGTTATATAATTGAATCCCTTAGTTTTCCTACAAGGGAGACATATTCTGAGTGAACATCTGTGACAGTAGGAACATACTTAGTACCAGTTCTCACAGTCCATCCAATATATCTCTGGAATTGTGTGTTTCTTCATAACTTGTGTGACACTGGCCTGATGACTTCCCATGTTAGCTTCCCCTCAAAGCTTTAAATGCAGCATTTGCCATCACAGCAAGGCTTCAGCAGGTTTGTTCTTCATCCCCAATATTCTAACTTGGTTTCTTACCTACGGAAGAACGGCATTATTTTTTTTATATTGGAGAAAAAAGGATTATTATTATGATTCTTGTGTATCCCTTCCAACTCAGAAAATTCTGTGATAGTCTGGCATTAATCTGCTAAAATCGTAAAAAAAGTAGGTGAAATCACTATACAGTTATGTGTGCTCTTGTATATTTTAAATACGGATTTTTCCTTTTCCTTTCTAATTCAGTTAAAGTTGAGGTTTTTTTAGTTTTTGGGAAAAAAACAGACAAATGCAGAAAGAATTGTTACAGTAACTTTCATTTTCCTTTCTGAACACTGCTTCCAGTATCTTCATTGATTCCCCCTTTTCTACAAGGAAATTATGCACCTATGATTAGGAATTTAGCCAAAAGATATGGGATCTGGACTCAGTTTATCTTATTCCAGTTATCTGGGATAAGTAGCTTGGTCTCTGCCTGCCTGTTGAAGGTTGTTGGTGATGCCCCTGAACTGGATAAGCCCAGGGTTCTTTTTATAGGGAAGGGTATACAAGAAGAGAGGGGTGTAGTGGGCACCTGAGGTAGGTCAATATCAGGGCCCATCTTCAAACCCAGGGTCTGAGCAGTACCCTTGGATCTGGGAAGGCAGATAAGTAAAACAGAAACAGAAGCTTTTCCTTGCCCTCATATCAGTGCTCTGAGGGAAGAGTCTTTAGAGGTGACCTAATACTCAGCTGTGGCCATAGCAGGGGCTGCACAGATGCTTTCCCTAGAGCAGTTGATAGAAATGGTGTTTGTTGGCAAAATGCTGTTTTCTAAATGAATAAATCTCTTCTATATTCTTCCATCTCTCTGCTGCCATAAGAGAAACAAATGCCTCATGCATCAGCAGAAAGCGTACTTACTTAGGAACACCTGGTTTTGTTTTACTTACCTTCTTCTTTTTTCCTTTTTAGCATAAAGATATACATGAAGATGATGTTAAATGTGCATTCAGTTCTTGGCTGCAGGATTCCACTACTGATGATCACCCATGGATAATGACAAGCACAGACTGTGTACATCTGTCTCTTAAGGAAGGCAAGGATAATACTGTCATGTCTACTATGGAATTTACTTAGCCAGTATGCCAATTAATTTCTGTATACACCTTTTAACTTAACTGATACCTCTTCACACTGAAAGTTTAAGCTTTAGCTACCCCATAATAATGATTAACCATTTTTAGTCTTTCATTTTGGATTATATTGTAGTAATATTCTAATCTGTTTTATCTTGTGAGGAACAAAAACGGAATTTATTTGGAGTTTTAATAGTTGTTCATTGTGTTTTTACAGGAATGGAGGAGTTTGTCCTTAGTGCAGCATATCCCGTGCACACTGAAGAAAATAAGTCTGAGAATATTTTTATACTGAGTCCCAGTTTGCTGCGAAAGACAAACATACAAGTAAATATCACATAGTATCAGGTATCAAGTAATTTAAATTGTTATACTTGTTTAAAATAGATTGCATTTTGTATATAATATATTTCAGTTTCCATTTTAAAATAAATAATGTCAGTCTATTCATAAAGTTAAATCTGCATCCTTTATNTCATCTAAAGTCCTAACTTTCTTTTGTTGTAGGTTCTTTTACATCCTCTAAGTAGAAAAGCTGATGATGACAACCAGCCACCTATGCCTGATAGAGACAAGAACCTTCCATACCACAAACTAAGTGATTTAGGGTGAGACATTTTCGTAGAAAAAAACATGGGAGGGAATGGGAATTGGAAAAAATAACATTGGTGGAAATGCAGACTTTTTGGAAACTATGCCAGATCTAAGCAAAACTGTGCATCTTTTGGCTTGTGTTAGGTTCAGACCTTATCCTAGTTTATGAAGATGGTTCATTTTGTCCTTGAATGGTATTACTGCAATGAATAGAAAACTTCATGTGTCTAAAGGTACTCACATACAGAAAATTTTGGCATGTCTGCCAGTAGGATGGAAGGTCTCAGAACTGAGACTGCCTCAGGATGGAAACTCAGAACTGAGCTTTAGAAGAAATACTGATGTTCAGCAGTTTTTGCTGTTCTAAGTAGTATGAACAGACTTCTACATAGCAGCAAGGGACAGTGGGGTGGTTTTAGCTGGGGTGTTCAAATGAAACAAAAATTTAAAGTTGCAGTCTGCCAGTGCACGTCCCACAGTAACTTCCACCTGTTTACTTGTTTAACTACATTTAATAGTAAGGATCTCAAAGAACTGTAGTTCCTAGAAGTTTTGTCGCACTCATCAGCTGAGGAGAGAAATGCGGAGTGCTGTGGTCATAAGTACAAGGGAAAACAGCTGTACTGTGTAGCAAATGTGAAGGGGTGGGGCAGAGGAGACATGAGAGGCTTGGAGTGTTGTGATAGTGTGCTGTCAGTGCTGGGAAAGGCAACTGAGAATACAGTGTGTCAGCATTCCAACTTCCCCATAATGCAAGCTTTTACCACCTACAGAGTGTGCGCTGATGAGGCCATTTAAAGTTTCCTTTCCCCTACAGAGGAATGGACAAATTAGGAACATCTGTATTTGAACACATAAGCCACAGTCTTCTGGGACGTCCTTTATCTCAAAAGCTGGCAGCTTATGCTGTGGGACTGCGAAGTGGAGGGGTGCTTCTCACAGGAGGAAAGGTACTCACTTCCCATCTGCTTTCACCTGCAAACTCTTGCACATTGTTTTCATAGTTACAAACTGGCTGACATTAGTTTTCTTTGATACTATGCACGTTCCAAAGAATAAAGAACAAGCTGAAAAAAAGAGCAGTTAACTGAGCAGAGGATTCAGTAAACCATTATCACACACACACACACACACACACACACACATACGTCTGTATATATATATATATATGTGTATATATATATATACACACACATACATTTTGAATATTGCTACCAATGCAATTTCAATAGGGGATTAATCTACTTTGTGTTTATATTATAAGCACCTCTTCTCTTTGAAGTACTTGAATGAAAATAAGCATATATTTTCTCCTGAGTGGAGTTGATACTGTTATTTTGCTNAGCTGTGGCCATAGCAGGGGCTGCACAGATGCTTTCCCTAGAGCAGTTGATAGAAATGGTGTTTGTTGGCAAAATGCTGTTTTCTAAATGAATAAATCTCTTCTATATTCTTCCATCTCTCTGCTGCCATAAGAGAAACAAATGCCTCATGCATCAGCAGAAAGCGTACTTACTTAGGAACACCTGGTTTTGTTTTACTTACCTTCTTCTTTTTTCCTTTTTAGCATAAAGATATACATGAAGATGATGTTAAATGTGCATTCAGTTCTTGGCTGCAGGATTCCACTACTGATGATCACCCATGGATAATGACAAGCACAGACTGTGTACATCTGTCTCTTAAGGAAGGCAAGGATAATACTGTCATGTCTACTATGGAATTTACTTAGCCAGTATGCCAATTAATTTCTGTATACACCTTTTAACTTAACTGATACCTCTTCACACTGAAAGTTTAAGCTTTAGCTACCCCATAATAATGATTAACCATTTTTAGTCTTTCATTTTGGATTATATTGTAGTAATATTCTAATCTGTTTTATCTTGTGAGGAACAAAAACGGAATTTATTTGGAGTTTTAATAGTTGTTCATTGTGTTTTTACAGGAATGGAGGAGTTTGTCCTTAGTGCAGCATATCCCGTGCACACTGAAGAAAATAAGTCTGAGAATATTTTTATACTGAGTCCCAGTTTGCTGCGAAAGACAAACATACAAGTAAATATCACATAGTATCAGGTATCAGGTAATTTAAATTGTTATACTTGTTTAAAATAGATTGCATTTTGTATATAATATATTTCAGTTTCCATTTTAAAATAAATAATGTCAGTCTATTCATAAAGTTAAATCTGCATCCTTTATGGCATTTCGTAGCTTGAGTGCCTGCTGAAATTCCAGGAATGCCATGCCTGTCACTGAGTGTCATAGAGTTTGCACATCAAACTCTCATAAAAATCAATTAGAAGAGAGGGAAGTCAGTACTGTCCAAGTTTGAACATCCTTATACTTAGTTGTTCTCTCTACCACACTCACCCTGCCTTTTCTCTGATATAGTTTCTGTGCCTTCTGTTTCTTCCATATTTAATTTCTCAGAAGACTAAATATTTCTATTTAATATTAGAATTACTGCTTCCATTAGTAATTCCAGTTGATCCACTGCCCATTACTTCAGGGTTATGGTTATAGGTGTGGGATAATGTTTTCTTCATTTTTAAACATACAGTGAATTTTAGTGGAGAATTAAAGGTGTTTTTTGGCTGTTTAGACTAGAACTTGCCTGCAAAATTTAGAATTGCTGTTAAAAAATAATAAAATGAGATTTCTTTTACTAGTACTAAAGTATAAAAAGGCTTCTAGAAATTGTTCAAGTGACTGGAACTAAGATGAAAGAGCAAAATGCATTTCTTAATAGCTGTATCAACATCTACTAGCCTGTTCTTATATGTGAACCTCTGCAACCTCTGTTTGCCTGCCCAGCTTTCCATACTAGCTCCCTGGTGAACAAGATGGAAAAATTCATGCCAGGTGTTTTGTCAAGTTACTTTTCACCCAATGAGATTCCTGATCAATTTCACTATTCTGCCTTGTGAGCTCTCCTGCTAGCAGGAGGGGATGATGCAGGAGAGCTGCAGGTAGGGGAAGAGGTAGTAGGCTGCACAGGCTGTTATAAACAGCACTTGGCCCAAAATCTAATCTTACATTATTCAATTACTGTCAACACTAGATTGTATTTTGAAAGTAGTTGTATCTCTTCCATTTCACCAATGCACCTTTCCTTCAAGCACAGCAAAGCATACCTGCAGTGTTGTCTTTGCACGATTCCAGAAATACCTGGTCACTCCAGAGCTGCCTTCTGTAGTTACATTTCATCTAAAGTCCTAACTTTCTTTTGTTGTAGGTTCTTTTACATCCTCTAAGTAGAAAAGCTGATGATGACAACCAGCCACCTATGCCTGATAGAGACAAGAACCTTCCATACCACAGACTAAGTGATTTAGGGTGAGACATTTTCGTAGAAAAAAACATGGGAGGGAATGGGAATTGGAAAAAATAACATTGGTGGAAATGCAGACTTTTTGGAAACTATGCCAGATCTAAGCAAAACTGTGCATCTTTTGGCTTGTGTTAGGTTCAGACCTTATCCTAGTTTATGAAGATGGTTCATTTTGTCCTTGAATGGTATTACTGCAATGAATAGAAAACTTCATGTGTCTAAAGGTACTCACATACAGAAAATTTTGGCATGTCTGCCAGTAGGATGGAAGGTCTCAGAACTGAGACTGCCTCAGGATGGAAACTCAGAACTGAGCTTTAGAAGAAATACTGATGTTCAGCAGTTTTTGCTGTTCTAAGTAGTATGAACAGACTTCTACATAGCAGCAAGGGACAGTGGGGTGGTTTTAGCTGGGGTGTTCAAATGAAACAAAAATTTAAAGTTGCAGTCTGCCAGTGCACGTCCCACAGTAACTTCCACCTGTTTACTTGTTTAACTACATTTAATAGTAAGGATCTCAAAGAACTGTAGTTCCTAGAAGTTTTGTCGCACTCATCAGCTGAGGAGAGAAATGCGGAGTGCTGTGGTCATAAGTACAAGGGAAAACAGCTGTACTGTGTAGCAAATGTGAAGGGGTGGGGCAGAGGAGACATGAGAGGCTTGGAGTGTTGTGATAGTGTGCTGTCAGTGCTGGGAAAGGCAACTGAGAATACAGTGTGTCAGCATTCCAACTTCCCCATAATGCAAGCTTTTACCACCTACAGAGTGTGCGCTGATGAGGCCATTTAAAGTTTCCTTTCCCCTACAGAGGAATGGACAAATTAGGAACATCTGTATTTGAACACATAAGCCACAGTCTTCTGGGACGTCCTTTATCTCAAAAGCTGGCAGCTTATGCTGTGGGACTGCGAAGTGGAGGGGTGCTTCTCACAGGAGGAAAGGTACTCACTTCCCATCTGCTTTCACCTGCAAACTCTTGCACATTGTTTTCATAGTTACAAACTGGCTGACATTAGTTTTCTTTGATACTATGCACGTTCCAAAGAATAAAGAACAAGCTGAAAAAAAGAGCAGTTAACTGAGCAGAGAATTCAGTAAACCANATTTGCTATTGCCTCTTACAGTGATCCATTTAATACCATATGTCACTGAACCTAGCAGATGTCTTAACACTGAACTCAGTAGAATCAGAACACTGTACTGGATGTATCCACTCTGAATTTATCTTTGTTTCACTCTAGAGCTTTGGTCCCTACCAAGTGATACAGAGACAGAATACATATATACTTTTACTGAGGAGTAAACCCAGTGTGTGTACAGTTTCCCCAGCTTGTTGACTGATGCATACTGTGACAAAAACACAGAAACACATTGTGTCTGTCAATTTACTTTAGCTCACATTTATTTTTGTAGGGAAGTGGAAAGTCAACATTAGCAAAGGCTATCT
This sequence comes from Leptocoma aspasia, assembly GCA_013399835.1. Classification (NCBI taxonomy): domain Eukaryota; kingdom Metazoa; phylum Chordata; class Aves; order Passeriformes; family Nectariniidae; genus Leptocoma; species Leptocoma aspasia. The sequence goes on along the minus strand of VXAX01003726.1, from coordinate 929,269 downwards.
GCAAAGAAGCTTTCACTAGACTGGATGCTCATGTAGAAGTAATTGATTGTAAAGCTTTAAGAGGTATGATAATAGTTTCTTTTAATCTTGAATGTTTGCTGTACAATAGAGGCACAGTTATGAAGTTACTATATTTGGTCTGAATAATTTTTCTAGCATTTTTGCTGTTTTCACAAGGATGTTTGATGCCCCACAATTAGTATCTTCAGCAGTCTGATGAAAATACAGCTACTGTAAGTTTATTTCACACTTCTATCAGTTTCTGTCCTGCATACCACCACCAATTCAAACCATGCTTGCCATGCTAATTTCTAATTGTTACAAAATAGGAAGAAGTTTCAAAAATTGAACTGTGTGTTTTTTCAGCTGTGCTAGCTGAAACAAATGTTTTGTTAATAAACCATAGGTATGAAGGATACCTGTACTCAGTGGAAGGATAACACAGGCATCAAAGAAGAATTGAATGACCAACTGAAACCTGACTTATGGTGGCATATTTACTAACCTAGTATATTTGGCAATAGGCAACTAACACTCATGATTAGAGATGATGAAATGACTCCTTAGGGTTTGTGAGTTCAAAATGATTATTTTGTGTAAAGGCAGAAGAGTGCAAAGGAGGCATTTTTCTGCTCTTGCATTTCACTGGCTTTTCTAAATAGTCTTGCTGTTAAAAAGGACAGAAGATACTCAGCTGTTTTCTTATGGAGCCCTTATATTTCCTCACTATATTCTTTTTGCTTAAATCACTACTTAAGCTCCTTGCACCAGAGAAAAGGGGAAAGATTGATAATGAGCTAGGTCCTTTGCTCTGGAGAATTCTTCCAATTGCAGGATTCTTTAGTAGCTATTTTAGAATGCTGCTGATATTTCTCTGGTTTTAACTGTCTGAAAATTAGACTTGTAGGCTTCTACAGTGGTTAGTGAAAGATGATTAATCTCGTTTTAGAACATGTGGGACCTTCCTGTATTTTTTAGATTGAAGATGTGGACTCTTTTTTAGTGATTGTTGACTCTGGTTTAATCTTGGTATCTGGATTTAGAGATGTAAAGTCAAAGTAGACAGAACATTGTGAGCAAGATGTAGTCAGTGTAATTTTTTTCCTGATATTTTGTGTCATTCTAATAGTATTTTGTTTTAGGAAAAAAATTAGCAAACATAAGGAAACATGTGGAAGAAGCTTTTTTAGAGGCAGCATGGAGACAACCATCCATTCTTTTGATGGATGATCTTGATCACATTGTCGGAGTACCTTCTACACCAGAGCATGAGAACAGCCCTGAAAGTGTTCAAAGCAATAGACTTGCTTATGGTAATACTGTTCTGCCTTTGTCTGGATAGAAATACAATGCGACTTAGAATTTCTTACAACCTGAGTTGTACTGCCCTACCTGAACAATTCTGTCTGTATCATTATTGCCTCTGGACCGTGTGATATGCAGGCAGACTCACAAATTATGGTGTGTAGGCATTTGTGGATTACTAGCTGAATCAATGCACTCTGGATCTTGGAGTAGTTTTTGCCAATGTGCATCCACCACTGCTGCAGCTGGTGTTGCCTGTGGTCAGCACCACTGCCAACGCTTGAGGCTTCTCCTCAAGTTGAGGGTGTAACTCATACACCCAAATACGTTACAATTGATTACAAACTGCAGATAAACCTTTAACTGATAATTTCTGATAAATTGATTCTTTGTTTTCCATAATTATTTATAATTACAGTGACACATCAATTTGATACTTACTGATGCTGAGAGCCAGGTTCTTTTAGATGAGTACCAACTTCTTTATCATCCTATGTGGTATACATTGTAGAACTATTGTTTTGTTTTACAATGTAATGAATCACAAATGTTAAAAATAAGATGATCAGTTGTAGTTTGACATCCTGTATATGGTTCCCTTTTATTCCTGAAAGCCTAGGAAATGCTAAGTTGCAAATTAAATCTAAGCGACCAAGATTAAAGCCATAGCAAAAAATGCCTTCCATTTGTTAGCTCAGTTTGATGGAGTTAGCATGATTTTTACTGGTACACTTTTGAAATTCAGAAAACCTTACTATAATTTCTTCCTTAAAAATATGCTAAGTTACATGCAGAATTGTTTGGTTTTCTTATTACTTTTACTAAAGGTATAATGCATACGACAGAGCTTTAGAGTTTTAAACATTTTTTCTTGAAGACCTATCATGCATCCCTAATTTTTTTTTTCCTTTTATGTATTACCTTTCTCCTGGAGTGCTTATTTTCCAGGCTTAAGATCTGGGTTTTTTCCTATAACTTTTTGGTTTTTGTTTGCGTGTAGGGAGTAATAGCACACAAAAGTAAATGCCATCAGTGACATTACAAAATCAGCTTTTAAAAAGCACTTCTGATGGCATTTTCTTAATGGAATGCGCTGTCCTAGAGAATCACTATACCCTTTCCCCCCCCCCAGTTTAAAAAAACAACTGTAAACATGGGAATAAAAATAATATGTTACAAAGCTGTTATATTTTGTGTGCACTAATGCTGCTTTCCGGGTTAGGGTTATTTTTGTTCTTTTGCAATTCATGGAGCAATATCTTCTGTGTTTAGTTTTGAAAGATCTGATGAAAGAAGTTATTTCCATGGGGAGTTTGATTGCATTAATTGCCACGAGTCAGTCTGAACATTCCATTCATCCTTCACTGGTTTCAGCACAAGGAACTCATTTATTTCAGTGCTTCAAATGTATCCAATCTCCAGATCAGGTAAATTAAAATAAAAATGGTTAAAATGTTGTTTGCCTTCCCAGCAGCCTCAAATATGATGCTGGAACAGATGCAAAAATAGTAGGTTACACCTGAAGATGAGAAAAAAATCTGGAAATCTTAGAAGTCCTTTTGTGATACTTAAGTACCTCAGAACTTACATCTGTCATTATAAAGTTAAAAACATAAAAGTAATGCAGTGAAAACTCACAGCTGGCCCCACTCTTCAGTGGTAAGAGAAGGGTGTATTCAGAGGACATTTCAGTTCAACATAAAACAAGTCAGGTTGTCTAACACAGGTGAGATATCCATGTCTCCTTGTTACCTCTAAGGGATGCTGAAGGAGCAGCTTTGTGAAACAAGTCATCAAGTTAGAGAGATGAAATTAAATGTGTGTTTTTTCACAGCTCAACGAAATAAGTATGTCCCTAGAACATACATTTAAAAAATGTTAATAAAGCTAAATGTTAATTTTATGGGACAGTTTTAGATTTGTTTCCCTATTAATACTATCTCTCTACTTTTGAACATAGTCCAGTTTGAAAAGAAGAATGGATAGAGAGAATGAACAGTATTAACTTTCATGCAGGAGAAAGCAGATACTTTGAAACCCTTGTCCCCTAATTTGTATTTAACATGAGTTGTTCCTGTCTGTGTGTCTTTGGCCACAGGCCAGCAATTAAAAGCCACTGAGGAGGGGATTCTGTGTTAGATGCAGTTTAACTTTCTCCCACTTCCTGCAAGTCTGCTTGTATTGTTTTTAATATTAATACTCAAATTAAGGATGAGTCACTGGAAAAGTCAAGATCTCAAAAGATACCAAATAATTTGAAGTGGTTTTTATCTATTATATTGCATCTCAAACATATTAGCTGTTCATACTGACAAAATGAAATGTGTTCTTTTTCCTGTGAAACAGAAAAAAATTGATGTAAAACAGTATAATCTGGGGAGGGAGGGATGTTTCATTATTAATGTTGAATTTAAAGTAGCTCTGGTGAGGTGAATATTTAAAGTTATAAAACTGGTGAATTTATTGAAGTGCACCTGAACAACTAGCACTTGTTTATGTTGCTTAGGTTTTGTTTTTTAAAGGGTTGATGTTACCAAATATTTAAGGAAATTTTAGTAAGTCAGACCTATTTACTCTTTGAATTCCTGAACTTCATATAAACAGTAAACTCAATACACACTTGCTGCACAATTCTGTTTTTCAGAAACAAAGATACGAAATGCTTTATTCCATAGTAAAGGAGAAACTGAGTTCTGATCCAAATGACTTCTCTGATCTTGACCTCCAGTGTATTGCAAAGGAAACAGAAGGTTTTGTTGCTAGAGATTTTACTATGCTGGTGGATCGTGCCATACATAGCTGTGCTTCTAAGCAGAATGCATCAGATGATGGTGGTATGTTGACAACAAAATCTCTTATTTCATAGTCTTACCTCTGTTATCCAGAACTGGTGGAATAATACAGAAGGAAACCCCCAGTTTTTATATTTTATGTTAAAAATTTCTTTAATTGTTACATATAATAAAGAGTTTGTTACTAGCAGTCTGTGTGTTTGGGGTTTTTTCAGGACTTTTTTTTCTTTTTTTTAAAAGCAGATTTGAACCTGTCAACTGTGGATTTTCAAAAAGTTCTAAAAGATTTTACTCCATTAGCTCTGAGAAATGTCACCCTTCATAAACCTAAAGACCTTGGCTGGGACAGGATTGGTGGCTTAAATGATGTGAAGCAAATACTCAGGGATACCATCATGTTACCTGCAAAGGTACTAAGTTCCTTTAAATTAGTTACTTGAATTTTGTACATAATTTAGTAGGGAAGAATTATTTTTTAAGGTTTGGAAAGTGTAGGATAGAAAAATGACAGGCATGATTTTGTACCTTTCCAATTTTCAACTGTCTTCAGCTACTGGAAAACACTTTCTCCTTCCCCTTCTCTCTCCAAATACAAAAGGCAATGGCTGAGCTTTACTACAAAGCAAGTGTTGCTCTGCAGTATTGGAGTATTGCTACACTTGCTTGCAGGGCTTGTGAGTTGGCTCTGTAAAGACAACATTTCCAGCTGTTCCTGCAGTGCTTTTGCTAGAGGAGTATTTTCTTTCAGATGAATGCCAGTTCATCAATCTCACCTTGTTTTACTTTGGGCTTTCTGCCTTGCTTAGAACTTGAATGTTGAGATGAGCCATTGAGCATTGACTCCTCAGAGAAATTACTAAATGGTATGTTTGATCATATCATTCAGTGAGAATATAAAGCTCTAGTCCATCCCTATTCTGGCCTATTTCCTCTTGGTAGAAAATCCCACTTCTTTGTATTTTAGGTACCTGTTAAACCTAGGAACCTAATTCAGCCCCAGGTAAACTAAAAACAGTCGAGATGAGCTGTTGGGATAGTACTGGGGTATAATAAATTAGATGCATTCTGTTTAGACAAAAATCATCACTAGTCAGTGATGTTACAGTACATTACAGAATACTTGCATATTTTAGAATATATCACATTGAAACTCTTTTCCAGTATCCAGAATTATTTGCAAACCTGCCTATACGACAGAGATCAGGAGTTTTGCTGTATGGAGCACCTGGAACAGGAAAAACACTGTTGGCAGGAGTGGTTGCGAGAGAGAGTGGAATGAATTTCATCAGCATCAAGGTATAACAGTTTAAGCTTAATTGATTGATTTTATTAACTGAATAAAATAACTTTACATAATACTTGAAACTATGTGCTTATGAGGGCAAAAGTAAGAAACTGACATACAAAATTTTACTTGTCTCTGGCTATCCCTCTGGATACCATATTCCTGGAACTTCACAGTTTTATTACTGAGATTTTTTTTGTATACTTACTCATTAGGCAGAATGATAAAATTTAATTAGGTGTTCTTAGTTTCTCATAGTTCTAAGTTCTCTTAGTTTGTAAAAAGATCCCAGATTTTGATTCCACTGGACAATGAAATTGAGCAATATATTTTAAACACTTTTAAAACACAGTGTAAATATTTGCCTTCAGATAACGTAACACTTGTTCTGTTACGGTACAAAAATGGAAATTATTGCTTTCAAAGTTGGAATTCTTGAAAATTTTTTTCTGACTTATCTAGACCCCTTGGCTCTTCTGTTCAGAGTTAACACTGTCTTGGTTGCAAGAAAATTCAGTCTAATACACAAAATATATGCTGATGTTCAATTACACATTAAAACTAAGAAGTATGTCATGAATATTGTTTTCTGATTATATCTTTTTAGGGACCAGAGCTGCTCAGCAAATACATTGGAGCAAGTGAACAAGCAGTTCGAGATATATTTGACAGGTTTGTTTTCTAAAGATTTTAATGTTATCAATCAAACATTGTGCTGGTTGAAGCACAAATAAGTAATTTTGTTGCCTGAGGAGAGATGCGACATCAGATCATAAAAGAGTCTGAAATAGTCAGTTGTGCTGAGCCAGATGGGTGTATCTTGGCAGGTTCAACCTGGCCATCATTGTTATTGTTAAAGAACTGCCCATTTTGGCGCTGATGAGGAACGGGCTTTTGAAGCTGAACTCCCAGTTCTCTCCAGCTACAGTGCATTGGTTCACATCATAGAACTATCTTGGAAAACACATCCTAAATTCCTTTCAGATTAATCCAGAAGACAGTTGACTGTACTTCAAGTAGTACCTTGTACTTGTAGTACACACTCGGTACCTAGGGTCATATTAAACTTGGTATTGAAGTCTTAACGCCCGTAGTTCTTTTTCACAAATCTGCTCTTAATGGCTCCCTAATGCAAACATATCCTACATAGTCTTCGCTTCTCAGCTTTTCATTTAGGCAGTCTTTTTGGTAGCTGTCTGTAAGCCAAGAACTCATCTGCAGTGATTGAATTTTAGAGCTTTCATGTATATTAATATGACAGTTGAGCACTTAGAAATGATAAATGGAGTGCAAAGTATGTCATAAAAATGAGCAGTGATTCTGTTGTAGCCCAGTTTTCAGAACCTCTTAAATTCTACAGAAAGCAGATTTTCTATTCTGTCATTGAATACAACTGTTTTCTGAAGCAGAAAGCAATTACCTTCAATATTTCTAAGCAATTTTTCCTGTGAATGAAACTTAAACAGAAAAATAAGTATTGCTGCTTTTTTTCCCTTTTAGAGCTCAGGCAGCTAAGCCTTGTATTGTTTTCTTCGATGAATTTGATTCTATTGCTCCTCGCCGAGGTCACGACAACACAGGAGTCACTGACCGAGTGGTTAACCAGCTCTTGACCCAGTTAGATGGTGTGGAAGGCCTGCAAGGTACCAATTCACCTGTGTGCTCCTTTTTATGCAGAAGTTTAGCAGATGTTAATGGCATTTTTCTGCACTTCCCTAAGGAGTTTATGTGCTAGCTGCTACCAGTCGCCCGGATTTGATTGACCCTGCTTTGTTAAGGCCAGGCCGACTGGATAAATGCCTGTACTGTCCACCTCCTGACCAGGTGAGGAAACAAATAATTTCACACAAGAAGCAAGGAAAAAAGTCAGACTAATGGGTTTTATTCTCCTTTTCTTTATATGTAGTGGCATTTCAACCTTGGAAAAAGTGGACTTGATTTCCCAGCTCCAGTTATACAACAGGATAAATTCACTGACTTAAATGTCAATGTGTTCACATAAAACTGGGGAAAGAAAAGGCTGTTTACCACAGTCTTCTGGATCAAGTCATATCCTGGGGATCTAGCTAATTTAAAAAAACAGGGAACTAATCTGCAGAAAGAAATTGGATGCAGGGTAGTGTGTATAATGTTCTCCACCTTCCTTTGAAGTATGAGTCCAGTGGATTTGCCATTTGCTTAAACCATAGCCAGTTCTTAGAGGTTGTACAATGAGTGTCCCTGATTCCCCATTTTATGAGAAAACATTAGCGCTACTTTATTTCAGATTAGTTCACACATTTAACAAATACCACCACATCATTTCACATCATTTGAGTTTGAAATACACATGATGATCCTGTGCCTTTTTTTCCCTTTTTTTCTCTTTTTTTCCCTTTTTTTTCCTTTTCTTTTTCCCTTTTTTTTTCTATTTTAAAGTTCTGGTTTAGAGTAAGATCATTCAGGTAAACAGAAGCATTTCACTTTCATCATACTTCTCTTTACAAAAGGACATATGAGGAGCAGAGCTCACCTTCATATTTTTATGTATTTCATGTATAAAATCCCAGATATTGACTCGATATATTGGAGAAATATATTCTCTGTGTGCTACATTTGGTTAGGGTAGTATCTTTCTACTTAGTATTAGGGCATTATCTTCTTGAAAAAGGATCCTTCCTCCCTCAGAGAGGAAGTGGCTGGTGACAGGGCCGAAGCACCATCTAGCTGTCAGGGCAAGGAAAATAACAGGTTGTTTTACTGACATTTTTTTTTTCCTTTTTTCCAGAATTCACGCTATGAAATCTTAAAAGCTCTCAGTCATTCCCTGTCCTTGGCAAATGATGTGGACTTCCAGGATTTGGCAGCAAAAACAGAACAGTTCACAGGGGCTGACCTAAAAGCTTTATTATACAATGCCCAATTAGAGGCAATCCATACTAATTTAACACAGGTAAATAAAACTGATATACAAGAAGTCTCTCCTGTTTATTTTTGTGTTGATATGTTTGAAAGAGTTAACTGTATCAGTGGGGTTTTTTAGCAAAATTATGTTTTCTTATATTTTTATACAGAGGATTAACATGATAAAATATTTGCAGAAAAATACAAGAATAATATAATGAATTGGTTTAAATACTTCTTAAACACAAGGTTTATCTCATTTAATGATAGGTATTTATTGTTAAATACATATATGTGAGCCCAGATGTGTTTATCACTGTTGTAAGGAACAGCTAACAGATTGACAGGAGGGATCCCACACTGAATTTCTTAGGAGCAGATAGCAAATTCAGTTTTGAGATGGCACATTTTGGATGATGGAGGAAACGAGAAATCGGTGGGTTTTGGGGAGTTGTTCCAGCAGATTGAGGTCAGGAGAGAAGTGGCAAGAGGATGGCAATACCTGAAATGGCCAGCTCTGCCTCATCTTCCAGGCACCAGCTAGTAGTTGAACTTCCAAAGTACGGGATTCCACCCTTGCTTTGTACCCCTCATGTGACTTACAGATCCTTCCTCTTTAGCCTCTGTTCAGCCACCTCTCTTCACATTTTTAATGCCTGTCCTCTGGTTTTAGATGGAAAGGAGCAGGCATGGCTTCCACTACTCAGTGGCCAAAGGGAAGGGTTGGGTCAGGGGTGCAAAATGAAGGAGACTCTCTTGAATTCTTTTTGCCCCAGCTGTTACCAAGGAATTAAGCTCTGAGGATGCGACTCTTAGTATTGAGAGAGATTTCCAGCATGTCTTCCCTAACACTCCCTTCACTTGTAGCATCAGTAAGTAAGCAGTTGATACCTCATGATTATCCATCATAGGAGAAGATTGTTGTCTGAAGCAGTGGTCTCCAGAGTGGTGTGCACATACCCCAGAGAAAGCACAAGGCAGTGCATTGATGTGCAGGAAGAAAATATTAGAACTTCAGTGTTACATTTATAATTTACAAATAATATCCATATGCTTGTGGAGTGGGCTCAGAAATTTTTGACTGATTAACATCAAAGAGGTTTGCAGACACCAGTCTAAAGCAGCAATTCTAATTACCACATCAGCATTTTAAGTGTGTTGGCTATGACCAAAAATGAGTACAGCAGTTAGGCACTATAAAAGTGGACTCACTTCAGCCTCCTAAAGCATTTTACACAAGATACTAATTTGCTTGGCGGCTAAAGTTGAGACAGAAGTGGTACAGTTCTACAACACAACACATACATGAAGTTTCCCAATGCTTGCTGTTACTGAGAGTGTGAGGCAGTGGAAACAATAAAACCTTAGAATTATTTCCTGAAACTATTTTTCTAGCATGAAGACAGAAAGTTCTTAAAGGTATTAGATCTTCTTAGCAAAATAATTGGAAATATACTCCTAGAGAAAAACAGATTACTACTAGAGTCAAATGTAAATTGATATTCTCATTTGCACTGTATATCAAATTTTTTCATGTATTTCCGATTGCAGTTTGTTATGAGTTAACTCTTGTAATGTTCTGTTCTTTGTTACAGGATTTTGGATCTAGTTCTGATAGTGACTTCAGTCTCTCTTCCATGGTTTTTCTAAACCACAGCAGTGGCTCAGATGATTCAGCAACAGATGGAGAAGCAGGGCTAGAGCACTCTCTTGTTTCCTTAGATATGTCTGACTTGCTTCCTGAAGATCCAAGGTCCAATATGTATCGTCTTTATTTTGGAAGCTCTTATGAATCAGAGCTGGGGAATGGAACTCCTTCAGAACTGGTAAATTACTCACTTAATGTTTTGAATTTTCTAAATATTATTAGCTGAGTAGCAGAAAAAACCATACCATTTGCCTGGTTCAATTTATAAATACAATTATGTCTGCTTTGACCTTCAGACTGTCTTCAGATTATATTTAGTCCACAGTGAGGAAGGGGATGGAAGGATGTGATCTGAGAAAATACAATATGGACTTCTCTGCAACCTTGCAGGAGTTTAAAACCAAAATCCCAAAATACTGCTTAATACCTTATAATTCAGCAAATTGCATTCGTATTAGATTTTACTCTCTGGCCAAATGGCTTGTTCCCTTCCAGAGTTCTTCCAAACACTAAAACTGTTCTTGACTTTTTGGTGGTTGGTTTGTTTGTTGTTTTTTAACTTAGTTTTATTACTAAAGAGTGACAACCCAGCTTTCAAGAATTAAGTTACAGTCTCAAGAATCAATGAACCTTCTTGAGTTCCCAATAAAAATATGCATTAATGGAATAATCAGACCCTGGAATTGTGAAAAAGAACAGAAC
>VXAX01003726.1:805026-901705 GCA_013399835.1 Leptocoma aspasia | reverse complement strand
GGAGGGATGGATGTAGTCTCCTATCTAACAGATGTACCAATTCTATCTGTGTGAAAATAGAATAAAATTATAATTTGTCTTTCTAATTCAGGAACTGTAAAGAGCAGTTGAAACTTCAATACTACACCTATTAATATTTTTGTTCTCAGTTCCATATAACTATTTAGGGCCTTTATTAATCATAGTACATAATATACCACCAACCACAATAAATATACACTTTGCTTCTTGTATAAGATTAATTTTAAAGTTGAAGGCTGCATTACATGAAAGCAAAGCTATTGGATTGGTTGGGACACCAAGCTGCAGAGGCCTAATCCAGCCTCTGCCAGGATGACTGAGATGATTGTCATGTAGCACAGCACAGCAGCAAGAGAGGAACCCCAGCTTCATTTTAGGAGCTCAAGAGGCCACACACTTGCATCACATTTTCCCAGAAAGTATTCTGCTCCCAACAAAGCCATTGCCCAAATGGAAACCCTTCTCCAGTGAGTATTGTTTTGGTACAGTAAAGTTCACATGAAAGTTAAGGGCTACGCCTCCCACAGATTTCCTGCAATGTGTGCCTCAGGGCAGAGGCCACATGGCTATGTGGTACTCAGCATTTTATCTGCTCTGTGGCTTTTAGCCCTTGTGGCTGAAAGTTCCATCTTTAGAACTAAAATGCCTTGATGAAAATTACTGTTGGCTGGTCGCAAAACTCTGGAGCTCAACACAAGGCCATAAATTCAGTAGCAGTGTATCCACTCACAGTTCAGTGATGCAAATATGAAACCTACCTGCATTTTGGCATGAGGGATTACCAAGCTAGAGGACAGAAATGGGTGAGCTCAGCTCCCTCAGCTGCCCGGCACCAAAGCCTGTCCCCACAGGATCCTCTGATATCCCTTCTGCTGCTGAGTCCATTTTGCAGGTCTTCTTTTTGTCCTCCATTCTCCTAATATGAGAGAGATGAGGAATTTGCAGAGACATTCCTCTCAGAGGTCCCACTCTTCAGCTATGGTCACCCATAAGAAGCTGTCTGGACAGTCAGTCATTTTCCTTGCGTTACTGGGGGATGTTCTGAACACAAGAAAAATAGGATAGTGCAACCATTCAAACAGCCATAAATAAAGTTGTAACACTATACTAACAGTCATTGCCTGCAGATCCACTCTCTTCTGAGACCTCACAATCAGAATTTTTGCCCACTTTAATTACTTTTAACATTTTCCAGTATAATAAAAACTAAACTAAAATAAAAATACTTAGTGTTTACTAAAGGAAGTTGTTCCATAGCTCTCTGAAAAAAAGATATTTTTGTCTGTTTAGAATGTAATTTGAAGTATAATACTTGAATCACCAGCAGTACTGAATTTTGATGTATTTGGCATATTCTTATGAAAAATGAATTGTCCCTTTTATATTACAATTTATTGACAAATAAGGCAAATGGCAAAAAGTACTTTCCATTTGTAGGAACTCAAAAAACCAAAACAATGTAAAGCATTTTTTTCCTCCTTATTCCTATGAGGATTTGACAAGGAAAGCAGCTAAGCTTCACTGGACTCAATGACCATCAAGGCCTTTCCAACCCTGGTAATTCAGATAAGGTAAGACAGCCCACAGAAGAGGACAGGTCCAAGGATTATACCGAGGCAGCACAGGGACTTCACAGTGATCCCAAGTGAAAACCTTGTGTACTGCAGAGAAAGGAAGGAAAACAATTGAGTCAAGGGAGTCACTCTGGTTACTGTAAATATAGGACTTGTTATTTTCATTTTCTTGTAATTGTTAATAAAGAAATAAGAAAAAAAACCCAGATGAACTGGAAGGAGAGAATGGAGAGAAGTGAGGTCAGCTTGGGATTAATCACTGCAACACACTGAACATGGGCACACATCTCATCTTTGTAACCAACTGAGGATTAAGATTTAACTCTGTATTAGCAATCTACTGCTAATTTCTGAGCATTTTGAATTATTGGCAGTATCCCTTAACTTTAGCATCTACTCCCTTAAGGCTGATTGTTCTTCCTTGTATTTGAAGAGAGCAGAACAGAGGCTGAAGGCTGAAACAAATCTATCTGGTTCCTGCCCTCACAGGTCCCACTGTATTAACAGTTGTCAATACCTGAAACTTTTACATATATTACATCTTAAATCAAAGCCTTTCATAAAGTTAGAACATAAGCCTAGTGCAACATTTTTATGCTTTCATACAATATCTTAAAGATGATTTGGGCCTTCTGGGTGCTGGTCACATATGTTCATACAAGGGAAAAAAAACCTGAAAAGATCAGTACATTTAAATTTAAGGCCACTTANTGCCCCGGCCCCGGGGAGAAACGGAGCCCGGCCCTCACAGGGGCTGCTCTCGCCTCGGCCGGAGCCGTGGCGCAGACAGCCGTGTCCCGTCGGTCCCGGCGAGGGACGGAGACGGGCAGGGGGGAGGCCCGATGGCTGCNACAGCTCTTACCCTTCACAGGCAGCAGGAACCACCAAGCCCTTGGAATTCAGGCCATACAAGCACATATCGTGTTTGGAGCTGGCTGGCTTGTAAAAAGTTTATACACGTTCCTTGTTATGCTGAGACTGTTAATACATAAAATTAGTTTTTATTTCCCTTACTGATTTTTTTTTCATTTGAATTGCCTGACCATTTTTTTTTCTTACCATCATTAATTGTGAAGACCGAAGAAACAATTTTAAATCAATTTCATGAGTCCAAGGTAACAGGCAAACAAATATTAACAATCTGAAACTCAAATATGTCAGTATTGGCTTGGTCAGGAAATGCAGACACACTTCTGCCATGAGGATGCCAGGACAGCAAATAACATTAATTTTTTAATTTGCATCCAATTTTCCAGGAAATGTATGCCCTTACATAAATAGGTTTAGCAGAAAGCTGCACACATAGGCTCACATTTCAGATTCAGATTAACAAAATTCCTATAAAAGGTGACTGTTAGAGTCCCTCTTTGCAGATGAGGTTTAGTCTGGAGAAATCCAGGTAGATCACTCCTCTCCATGTAACAGAAAACTGTTAACTGCATCACTGACCATTTTAGTATTTAGGTGAAGCTAGTCTTAAATTATTTAACAAGGAAACAAAACCAGCAGTTACAGTTAACTAAATTAAACAGTTATATAAAATGCTGGATGATTATGTCTTTTAAACTCCTCTTCTGGAAAATAACTTAAAAAGTAAAAATGAATACTAAAGGTAACTTTCAGAAGTCAAAGATGACATGAAACTTGTGGTTTTGTCCAAGATGAGCAATAATGTCTGAAGAATAGAGCACTGAAATGATTCATCAACTGGAATGAAAATTTCCACTTCACAGATCCGATATGTTGAAAATAAATCTGATATATTGAAAATAAATAAATACCATAATCTGTAAAGTAAACCGGCACATTTTATAGCTTTTAAAACTTCTTGTATGGGGTTTACAAACTGGAGGATACACGCAAAATAACTAATCCAAAGTATTCCTTAAAAATTATAAATTATTTGCTACAGTTTCTTTAATGGAGATTGCAGGAGTGGGTCCCACATGAGTCCATATATAGCCCTTCTCTGGCCTTGTAGGAACAGTAGGGAAGGGAGACGATCGAGATTTGAAATATTCCGAAGGTGCGTGACAAACAAATTCTAAATATTCCATTTTCCTTGGGAGATCTTCTTCTGGTCCTAGAAAAAAAGAAATCTTCAAAGACAAAACTCAAAGGCATAAAATTAAGTATGTTGAATAAAAATATGCCACAACAGCCTATTTTTCCTTCCCTTGAAGAATTTGCCTTTGCAATCCATGGCTTTCCTAGGAAGGTAGCCTCCTGTATTAGGCAAGAAACCTCTTTAATTTTTACTGGGACGATCTTCCCCTCCGTCCCATTTGAAGCATTCTGGTATTTAAGTGAAGTACTGTAGTTAATATATTTAAAATACATTCTATTTGTGTTCTGCCTGTTAGAAGGACTTTTCTGAATTACTAATTTTATCACCAGTAGCAGAACAGTCTCTATGCCAGTGCTTGCATATGTATTTTGAATATCCAGGATAAAGATCAAGTAATTCAGGTCACTTTAAAATAAATAGCTTGGACTGGTATATCAGAATCAAAGTTACTATGGTTTAAACCTATCTGTAGAGCAATAACTTGATCTTTAAAGCTGCACAACTGTAATTGTCCCCACAAACACTCAGATAATCACAGTACAAGATAATCATACACTGCAATAGTGGTAACCATATTATATACACAAGATAAATAAAAAGTGCTATTACAGTAAATGAGATGTTTACAAGATTATGGTCTAAAATGTGGAACTTGCATAAAATACCTCGAGAAGCTAAAATGTTCATTTAAAAAATACAACTCTGCATTAGCGTAGGCACATCCAAGTAGGTGCATGAAGTGAAGGTTTAGAGATTACCTATGATGTAGGATGCTGGGTCAAAACAGTCTTTGGGGCTGGCTTGTGTAGGAATGAGCCAGGTTAGTGCAGCACTCTTTTCACAGTATTGGTCCTGAATAAATCCACGGATCTGAGCATAGTATGTTCTTCCATCCTGCTCATCAACCACCGAAACAACGTCTCCAATTTGGTAGTATACACCCTAGAAGACATACAAATGACACTGAAATCAAACAACCTGATTTTGTCAGCTTCACATTCTGATTCATATCTTAAATACCTGTACCCTAAATTATCCTAATTTATGCCAGTCTTGAGAGGCAGCTTCAATTCAGCCACATGCAAAAGAATGGTGGCATAAGAAAGAAAGGTGTTTGTTTCTAAAACATAAAAAGAACACAAAAAAACCCCAAGCACAACACACACTGCAAAGTATCCAAGTAGTAACGTTCTACATCAGAAGGACAGAAGTTTTGACATAACTCTTAGGAATTTCTGATAAAAACAGACACACAAGAAAGTAATTATTTTCTGAACTGGTCAACAGCAAACAAGAGATTCATTTGGAATGCCAGGCATGAAGCATCAGGTCCCTGGAGAGCATATGGAATCTCAGGCCACCACTGGCTGTGCAGTCTCCCACTGCCTATCCTGACTTTTTTGGGGGGAAAACACATTCCATTTGTTTGCACTGCTGGGAAACAAAAGCAAATTTCAGAATTTTAGAACACCAACACCTTGGCATGCTGGTAAAACTGCTCTCAAGCATGAATGTGAGAAGGCTCCCTCCTGCTTCACTGCAAATGCCAACAGATCTTGTTCTCAGGGTGTTTGAGATTGCTTGCATTGGCTCTCAAATGGGAGCCAGCTGAGATGTTGGGGCACTGCAACCCCACCCCCTCTATGGGAAATATGTTCTGCACCTAAGGTAGGAAACATCACACAAATCTAAATAATCATCTCCAGTCACTTGACCTCTTCACAGTGCAAGTTAAGTTTAAAAATGCTGACAGCAATAATTACAAAAAAAAATTGAGATGCATTTTTTCTTGGAAGAATAAAACCTGGGACAACGATAACTATTTAAACTACTTAGGTAAACTACCTTGCAAGACTTAATGGCAATAACTATGGCAAACCAAAATTCTACAGAACTGTTAGGCAAGGAAGAACAGTTTCTGTGACTATATCCCTAGTGCTTTCACTGTCCACGATAATTCTTGAAATTGGAAACAGAAACAGGATAATTATTTTTGCAAATAGATTTGCATAAAGCATACCTTATAAAAGATTGATTCTGCTGTAATTATAGTGGACACGGACTCAGGAGCCTTGATGGGCTAAGAAAAGAACGTAGAAATAGACAATCAAGAGCATTAAAATCAACCATAAAGTTCCAGAAATTGTTGTTGCTTTTAGACAACATACAGATACATTATATTCTAAGGAAACTAGCAAACATTATTACTTTAAAGCTCAAAGCAACAGAGCTAACGTTTTCATCGCCAGGATTTTATGTGGAGAAGCGAGCGCTAAACTCCCATGACCGGTTTCTCTTTCCCCTCCTCCCGCGGGCTCCGTGTCCGCCCCAGCCCGGCACAGGCTCCCGACCCACCCGTGGCCCCGGCGCTGTGGCACGCACCACCTTACATTTTTTAGCTTGAAGATGTGCCTCCTGCCCTTGCCCTTCGTGGAAACCTTCTTCTCCGCGGCGGGCGCAGACTTGTACTTGGTGTTCCTGAGCCGCGCGGAGCGCCGGTGGATCTCCTGCTTGCTCTGCGTGGAACAGCACGGTGAATACGAGGGGGACGGCCCGAACACCCCGGCCCCANAGGACAGGGGAGAATGGGTACAAATTGAAAGACGGAGCATTTAAATTAGATATTAGGAAGAAATTCTCTACTGTGAATGTGTGAGGTACTGAAATGGGTTGCCCAGGGAGGCCGTGGATGCCCCCACACTGGCAGTGTTCAAAACTGTGCTGGATAAGGCCTTGAGCAGCCTGGTCTAGTGGGAGGTGTCCCTGCTCATGGCAGGGGGCTGGGACTAGACCATGTTTAAGGTAGCTTCCAGACTTAACATTCTCTGGTTCTGTTCCTGTTTGCAGGGGATGCCAGGTGCTGTCATTCAAGGATTTGTAGCTGTCACTCTTAAGGCTCAACAGAAAATCAGGGGACAGGAGATGGACTGCAATGATTGTCCTGATTCAGGAGAAAATGTTGGTGGATCTTACCCTCAACATATGCCAGTTTTGGCCTTCATTTAGATTAAATATTTGGACAAAAATCCTCTGCTTTGAAGATGGTGAGGGACTGGAACAGGCTGCCCAGAGAAGCTGTGGATGCCCCATCCCTGGAAGTGTTCAAGGTCAGGTTGGGTGGGGCTCTGAACAACCCGCTCTAATGGAAGCTGGTCCTGCCCATGGCATGGATGGTTAGAACAGAATGATCTTCAAGGTCCCCTTCAAACACAAAGCACTCTATGATTCTATGCCCCTCCTGCATGGAACCTCGGTTATGTATCAAGTGGTTCAAAAGGCCGGGGAATGAACACGTGCTGTTGTGAAGCTTTGAGAGCCAAATGTAGGAACCATGGATCTAACAGTGGTTCCTCACCTACTGCCACTCACATGGCCCCGGGCCACCCCATGTAGATGTTTTTCTAGTCAGATGTTATGAAAGAAATGCCCACTCATGCATGAGGATTTTCAGTCTCTTAGTTCCCATATTCAGTTTCCATCCTGAGGGTTTATTTAAATCTGCTTTGGTGCAAATGAAATTGATTTTTGTCTTGTCCTCAGTGGACACAAAGAGCCATAATTTGCAGGGATCTATTAACAGATGCTCCCCTCATGCAGTGTGCAGTGGATTCAGAGTGTGCCTGGGTTGGTAGTGGCTAATGGACAGCTATGTTTAACCTCTTGCATACCTCTTTCACACCAACTTTGACTTTCTTGTCTCAGGTGCCAAATTTATTCCTCAATTTTGATTTAAATCCTGATTTTCTGTTATCTCTTTCCAAGCTGTTTATACTTACCAGGTGCAGTTTTTTTGTTTTCTGTTTCTTTAATGCATCTCTCTATAGTTGTATTTTGCAGATCAGCGATCTCTCAGAGCCCTTAAGCTCTTCCCACCACATTTTTTTGGAGCTTCTGCCTGCTTTTGTTCCCAACCACCCACCTCAAGCAGTCCTCCACTGCTGGGCCCCTCTCTCACTGCCATCACGTTGGCATGCCTTCACTACCTTGCATAGAAACAGGCTAGAAATGAGTGACAACATCCATTTCTGTCCAGATAAGTATCTAATACTTTGTGAAGGTTTTTATTTTGTGAATTTTTATAAGATTTATTGTTAATGGATAGCAAATAAAAATTACAGTAGTTGTTTTTTTCAACTCCAGTTCTGCCATCTTCCTGACTCCTGGCTTCTAACCCCTAGGGCTTTCTGAAACCATGTGCAGGGTCTTTTCTGTCACAAATATAGATTGTGTGTGGTTTACATATATGTGTATACTCCTAATAAAATATGCTACTGGATGTTGTTGATAACTTACCCACTGTGATTATTCTTTCTGCTTTTAAATAATAACTTGAATTAAAAAAAATCCCAAATCAATAAAGCTCAAGCTCTAAGAAACCTAATCTGAGGTGATAGTTTAAGATAATTAAAAAATTGTTTAGACAACCATTTTTATGTTGTCAAAAAGTTTTAGATCAGTATTTCTAGACACGTGTGGTTCTGTCATTTCAATGGAACCACAGTAAAGCAACACCTTGAGATTACAGTGTTCTTGGTATGATTATTCTGTTGACCTTGTGTAAGACCAGAGAGAGGCAGGGATTGCTGTCAGTGCAGTCTGATCATCCCTGCCTCACCTGGAAGGTGACACAAAGAACAGTGGTTAGGATGTTTTGTCAGAAATTACACCCAGCATGTCTTTTATCTTGGGCAATAGCTGAAATGTTCTGAGAGTTGCTGAATACCTGGTAGTTATGGGTAGAAGGAGAGGTGGGGCTCAGGACTTTACTTAAAGTACCCCTCTCTCCAGAGGATCCCAGAAGCCTTACAATGTCGATCCCAAATTTTGAGCATTCTCTTCAGTTTCCTCATTGTCCTTAACAGAACTAGCCAGTTTTTGGAGCTGGACTGGGTTCACTCAGTCTGAGGCCTGACTGGAAGTGCATGATGCAGCTGAGGCATTTTGCACTGTGTAAGCTCAGCTAAAGTTGCAGAGTAAATGTTTTCTTCCAATTAATTTGTGTTTTCAGTTTATTTTATTTTTACTGCAGTAAGAGAAAGGGCTGCCTTTTGGAGCCATCAGAGCCCATCCCTGCTCTGTGAAACTTCCAACGTAGAATCCACAAAGAAGTGGAGGAAATGAAATGTTGGCTCCACCTGTGGAGGGGGACTGTGTTAAGAGACACCTGTCAGTGCAGAACTGTTTCTCCTCAGGAACTCTCGGTGAGAGTGGCTCTTACTGGAAGTGATGCACATCCGCACACACTGCTCATTTCCTGCTTCAGTAGTGAATTGTTCTGCAGTGGATTTAATTGCATTGCTTCCTCCTAGCTTCCTACTGCTATCCTACAGTCAGCTGGCTCACAGCTGAAGAATCCTTTATTGTTATTATGTGTGTGTCACTGTTCCACAGTCAGCTGCAGAGGATGCACACGGACTGCTTCTCCAGAAGTATCTCTGTTGTAAATGCATGAAATTGGGCATAAATCTGGTGGACTGGCGCACTCTGCATTTCCACATGGTTCTGTTCTAAGGTTCTGTACTTAACAGCTCTCTTGTGAGAAAAGCAGCTTGTATTCCCTTAATTCCAGAGCCACAACTGATGCTATTCTTGAGATGTGTTGCACAGTTATTACTTGCATAAGTAACATGCATCGGTCTTTGCAGCTTTTGGGTCTTAATTATTCGTTCAAGCTTGTAGTAGAGCCAGGAATTCACCCTGGATTTTGTGAGGTCTTTGGTTTTTGGCCCTCATGAGGCACATGGGTAGGTAAAACAATGGCAGAGATGACACAAAATGACCACAAGTACTTGGTTCTTTCAAGGCATGTTTAAGCTGTCTCTTGAGCCAGACAATTGCTTGTAAAGAAACTGGCTGTCATTGTGCCCATCCATGTTTTGGCTTCCATTCTCACCAGCCTCCCTGAGTATTACACTGAGATGTGAGGGTGCTGAGGCACTGGAACAGGTTGCCCAGAGAAGTTGGGAATGCTCCATCACTGGAAATGTTCAAGGCCGAGTTGGATGGAGCTCTGGGTGACCTGGGCTAGTGAAAAGTGTCCCTGTGCATGGAAGGGGGATCGGAACAACATGGTCTTTAAGGTCCCTTCCGACCCAAACCAGTCTATGATTCCATGATTGGCATGCTTGGTGGAGGAAGGTGATGCCATTACTGTCACAATGAACAAAATAGTTAGGTGCTATTAATGTAACAGAGGCACTCTGGAATTTCCAGGTAACAATGGAGAGTGGATATTAAGTGGCACTTAAGTAACACTAATTAACAGAATCTTTCACAAAAATTAGCCCCCCTCTTTAGCACCACTATTTGTAGTGACAAGGCATTACTCTACAAAAAACATGTGCACAATACAGCTGTAGCAATTAGGACAAATTCTGGTTTAGGTTTTTTTCAAAGCTTAATGATGGTACCTTATTTACAAATCAAAACATTCAGCTTACTACATGGTGTCCAACTAATCTGGCACAGTACTGAATATACCCTAAAAATGTCTGTCAGCAGTCTCAAGGATCTGCTACAGTAAGTCTAAGATGTAATGAGACAGAACGGAATTAGTTTAAGTAATAAATGTTTAATCAAAGAATTTTACATATTATTAACAGCATTCATTTGGCCAAACATCTACATGGTTGTAGTATCCTACTTGTATATAAAGTGGGAATGTATCAAGTATAGACTATGAAAGTGCAAATAACAATTCAAGGTTAGAGTAATTTTTTTACATTATAAAATTAACAGGTTTACAAAATAGTCTTGCCAAACTTTTATTTTTGAATTGTAAAGTCAATGACTATGGTGTTAAAATAAGTACCAAGAAAATACAAATTTAATAGTCTAATTTCATGCTCATAAGAGTAACACGGAAACAATGGATATACTGCACAACCTAACCAAATTACATAAAACCAGAACCCACAAACTTCACTATCTTCACAGAGAGCACTCTTACATATCTTACTGCAACTTTGCAAGACATCTCAATGCAATACACAATCTTTTTGTGAGAATCTTTCTATTCAGAAATTACCATTCAAGGAAGCTATGTGAGTTAACCAACTTTCAGATTCATGATGACAGTTCATGAAGGACCATTTTAGTTGAAGGACTTTATACCTATAGGTACTTTTCAAAGGCTCAATATTATGTCAGGAATAGGGTAGCTAGAGGAAAAGCTGGAAAATTATTTAGATTATTCTAATTCATTCTCTAAAGATGCTTGAAAATGGACAAGGTTTTTATGGGGTAAGGGTAAAATATTCTTATTTCATTTTTTACTAATATGAGCCTTGTAACTGCAAGGTTCCAAAACTGGATTTGCATGAATTAGTTACCAAAACACTCACTTGAACTCACAGTAATCAATACATAAACTTTGCTATCATGACACTTGCCTATACACACTCAGTAGTAATAAACTTTTATATCATATCAACAAATCTCTGGTAACAGTTAAGCAAAACTTAAAATGGAGTGTATGTAATTTGCTCATGTTATGAAAAGTTTTGATTATATGTAATTAAAACAGCCATTTGAACAACTTATTCTAGTTGTAATTACATACTGTACCATTGTATCTCACTAACTGTAGATTGATGCTTTTAAGCAAATCTAAAACCAGTATTTTTGTTTTTCACGGTACAACAACTAGGAAAAGGTTTTTTTTTTGTGGTTTGTTTTTTTTTCTTTTTTAAAATTTTTTTTCTTACACTAAACAGTAATCACACAGCAAATGAATATTGTGCAATTGAACAAATACCTAGTAGTGTTTTGTATATGCAAAAACACTGAACGTTTAGTTATTTACTGTAAAGGCAAGGCCATGGGTGGTTTTATGGAGGTCTTTGCAATTAATAGCATAGTTACTCCAGAACAAACACTGAATTTGAATTACTTGTTTAACTGTGGCAACTATCCAGTTGGTTTAGGCAAAGGCACCGTAACATGTTGAGCAGGATGTGTTATTTGAACTTTTAATTGTGGGACTGACTAATATATGAAAATTCTGTATTCCTATATTTTTATAAAATGTTATCATTAAAAGTAATTGCACTATTAGTGCATAAAATGCTTTGTAGAATTATGAAAACAAAGAACTATGATTGCACTTCCATTAAAGTGTCTCTTAAAATACAGCATAGCTGTTGCTAACTCACTGTATTTTAATATTTAAAATAACTGTTTAACAGCAGCATTAGGTTTTATTAACTTAAGATACAGGCTACATTTAATTAAATGCAGTCACCATGGCAACATATGCCAGTTAAATTTAGAGAAGCAATGCTACCCAGTGGTTTCTTTCATTGCTAAGAATTGTGGGGTTAGTTGGATAGAGTAACACTGTACTGTTTCATTAGGCTACTGCCAGTTAACTTTTCACAGTTTGGCACATTTGGACTGTAAATAGACATGAAAAAATCTTTGATTTTAAAGGGAAAGAATATCCCCTAAAACTTGTTCCTGGAGCAGTACTACAGAGAAGCATTAAATACCTCCGTTCACACTGCTAACAAAAATGAAAAATGAGTAAGGAAAAGTTACGGAAAACAAAACCAAAACGCAAATGAACTGCTAGATGTTATTTTGGTGAAATTATGAGTTCTAAAAAATGGAATAAACTATTTCTTAGGAAAACCAAACAAAATAATCAGTGTAAGCCTTTAATCCGTACTTTCAAGTTAAGGATCATCAACCTAAGGCTAAACAGATGCTGCATTGTATTAGGAATGTGGAATACAACCTACTTATTCCTTTCTCTTGAGAGCAAAAAGGCAAATACTACCTAATTGAATGCAAAGGATATTCCTTGAAAGGTTCACATTATTATGAAGAACTACAATTCAAGAGAACTCCTAAATATCTGTTGTTATGTCAGTGGTTACAGCTGAGCTGCAATTATGTGGATCAAAGCCTCCATAATGCTTACTCCACATACTGTACCATCTGTCACCGCCATTCTTTTACTCCAGATTTAGTTTTTATTCATACCAGATGCACATGTTCAGTCCATTCACTTGAGGTTTGAGGAGTCTGACTTGAACTATCTCCTGAAGCATCTAGGGTGCTTGTTACCTCCCTGTTATTATCACCAATTTGTGATACTGTTTCACTTGGAATAATGTTTTCTTCCAAAGTGCTTTCTTCTGTTTGGGTTCCTCTGCCTTCGTTTTTGAGTGCATCCTCAAACAGTGCATGCTCTTCCTGAGGCTCCAGCCCTGTGTCTGTAAGATTTGTTTGCCCTGCTGACCCATCTTCAGTACTGGGTTGCTGTGACTCCTCATCTGTTTCTGTACTTGTTGAGGGGATCAGAGCAATACTCTGTGGGTTCATGTCGTGAAACCAGGCCATAATATTTCCAAGCAGATTTTCATTGGTATTGGGATCTTGACTGCTGGAATCAGCATCACTTGATGTTGAGTATAATCCACTTCTTGTCTCACTGCAGGGGTGGGAATGAAGACGATCGGCTGAGAAGGGATCATTGCCTGCACCCAGTCTCATCAGACTGTCACCAAGTTCTAGCAGCTCAGAGCTGCTCAAAGCACCCCTTGGGTTGTCTATACTTATGGGAGCAGAGTCCAGTCTTGTAGGCAAAGAGGTACCTATTGCTCCTAAAGATGCCTCATTATTTAGAAAGTCTCTAGTTTCTTCATCTATGGCCAAGCCAGATTCTTGTAATGACAGCTGAATAGCTAGCAGGATGTTTGGGTCATCTTCATCCAGAGAACTCAGAGCCTGTGGAAATACGTAAGGTTGCTCTCAGAATAAAACTTGCATCTTGTTACATATTTTGGATGAAAAGTAATTTTGGCTCAAATCTGAAATTCATTCATTATTTCTACATGTCCTTTATCAGAATCAATTTTTACCAACAGAGATGACAACACAATTTAAAAGGTAACTATTGTTATGTCAGTGATTGTTTAGCAATTCTTACCATTGTGAATGTGTAATTTGTTGTCCTAGATTCTCCCTTTCTCCTTAAAGAATTAAGAAAATTTGCAGAGACAAAATGACACAGGAAGGCAGAGCAGAGAGCAAGCAAAGCAGAGAGAATGGAGAAGAGATTAGGGGAGATACCTGAAGAGAATCCTGGTTTTCAGAGCGACTGACAGGGGTATAGTCATGAAGTGAAGAGCTGTGCAGAATACCCATAGAAGCTGAACTCACCATGGAGGTGCCATGTCTTCTACTGCTGCCACCTTCCTGAGTGTCTGTTTGGGCAATCAAAACAAAAGTGGTTGAAGAACCAGCGAGGAAGCCTCCTCTGCTA
Source organism: Leptocoma aspasia (assembly GCA_013399835.1). Classification (NCBI taxonomy): domain Eukaryota; kingdom Metazoa; phylum Chordata; class Aves; order Passeriformes; family Nectariniidae; genus Leptocoma; species Leptocoma aspasia. The sequence continues at coordinate 887,772 of VXAX01003726.1, read as the reverse complement.
TGATTTACTGACAGAATCTCTTCCTTCCTTTTGGATTTTAGTTGTGTAATTTTACTCATTTATTCACTCTGAATGAAAGAATCCAAACCACTCCTTCCACATCAGCTCTTAGACAGTGGTGAAACACCAATCCCACTGTTTCAGGAGTGACTGCCTGGGTCATTTGTCCTTTCTGCCCTCAGTACCCTTCTCTGTGAAAGTATGGGCTATGCCATTGGGAGCATGGGCAGAAGGGGCAAAGTGCTTCTAAGGCACATACATGATTTATGGAAAGCCCTGAAAATTACTGCATGTGGACACAAATATAGGATGCATTTATAAGTGGATTATGAATCACATTTGCCCATTTCTCTGTTCTTTCAAAGAAAAAAACCTCAGCTATAATGTTAACATTATAATAATTTTTACTGTAACATTGCAGCACAATTAAGAGTAGAGTTGTTAGTGAATACTTCAGCAATTACTGACATTGCTGTTTTCTTAAAACCAACAAAAAATAGAACTAAGATGCTGTTTCCAGAAAAAACTGCTCTGTAATAAAAATAAATGTAAATCTTATGACTTTGGAAAATGGAATTTTCCACTCCAAAACTCAAAATGCGATAGACTGAAATAAAATAATATTCTCTTGCATGCTTTGACAGTGTGCACTTGGCCATCACTACTCTATCCAAGCGTTCAGTCAAAGTCTAGTCCTTGAACTAACAAGATGGTTTTGCATTTTATTTGTAATAGGGAAGAACCAAAGTTCACCAAAATTTTGATTACTTTTTCTAAAATAAAGGATGCATGTGATCCTTTCTCCTCAATGAAGGCTCTCTCCTCTTGGTTTTAAAGAACAAGCTGTGTGTTAAGTTCCTGAGACGCAGCAATGAGAGTTTGTGCAGCATGGCTAAGAGACTGAGCACACAGACTGGCAGCTCTGCAGGAACAGTGTCACAGTATGATTTGGATTCAGGCTATTTCTATACCTTTGGTAAGGTTCTGGCAGAACTGAGCCTGCCCAGACAGCCAAGTCACAGAAAGACCTTAAGGAACTGCACTACCAGCCCTCAGAAGAGCAGCACTCTGGAAGTCACAGCTCAGGCCAGCTTCTTTCCTGGCTGCCTTTACCAATACAGCTTCCGAGCAGAGTTTTGGAATACAACCTCAGGACACTTTTCCACAGGCCTGTAGCCTCTACATTCTATGCCCAACTGGTTCTTTTCATTGGTGTAGAAGACTTGGGGTATGTACGANCTTGTTCGTTTTTCACCCTTGCCAAAGAACTCAAGGGGGAACTGCCTCCAAAGGGCCCTGGGGGTAAGTTCCCTCCCGAGGTGGGGAAACAGCCAAGACACCTACAAGTGACCTTCAAAATTTCTTCAGAAAAGCAAACCTGCACTGGACAGCTGTTGTTAGTGGGAAGATCAATGGAGCAGCCACAGTGAAGTCAACAACACTTCTAAGATCACATTAAAAAAACTGCAGAGACAAGCCTTTATGTTGTATCCTGGAAAATACAGCAATGTATTTGAAACTTCTTTAAAGTGTATCCACAGAAGAACAAACACTGTGGTCACTACTAGTGAAGCAGGAGGAGGAAGAAGGCAGCCCAGAGAGGTCCGTACCTAATGTACTCTCACTGGGGTCATCGGGGTCTGGAGTATTACTCAGCAGACTGTGCATGTCTCCACGTCGACGCTGTCTGTGCCTCCTCCGATACTGAAATTCAGCATATTCCTGCATAAACCAAAGGTTACAAAACACAGGGCAGCATGCAGTACTATTTTTCTGAATAACGAGCATCACATTTTTATAAAAAATGTGTGATTTTATATGCTTCTTATAAAATCAGCTGCTTTCAGAAAAATGAATTGCAAGTTGTATCATGCAACGCTTAACATAAATAACAAAAAAATCCAAGGTAATCCTAAATCTATAAAACAATGAATTAGCAAAAAAAAAAAAAACCTAGATGTACTACCAACATTTTAATACTTGCAATCTCCTTTTTTAACAATTCCAAGAACACATTTCTTGTTCAAAATTTTTGATGCCAAACTTAATATATTTTATATAGCATCCACTGACACACTTTTTAATAAATGCATACCCACTGATTTTAGAACATGAAAACAATTTATGAGAATTGGACCAATAGATTATCTCAGAATCTCTGCTGTAGACAATAACCTAGAAAAGACTACAGAAAGCTGGTAGGCATACACTAGGACTTGACATATTTTTCCCAGCCTCCAGGACACTATGGCTCCAGAACGTCTTAAGCCACATCTGACACTCTTCTACTGGACAGTCTATGATGGTTTTTTATTCCATGAATTATAAATCTCCTCTACTTTTCCTCAACTCGAGCCGCTAACGAGCCATACCATATGGATGTGAACTCCTGCAGCCTGTATTTTCTCCTATTGTGTGTGTTTAGAAAGTTTATCCAGCTTTTATGGAAAAGACTCTTGACCACATCAAGCTAACATCCCAAGGGTTAATTATCTTAATACTTGGATCAATTTGCATATCTTTCCTAATATGAAGGAACTAGTTTTATGCTTGAAGGGAAATTTCCAGGTATCTTTTCTGATATGTCCAGCTGACACTGAACCTGTGTAGGTAGCACTTGGTGTGATTTCAGTTATTCAAACACACGAGGCAGTAAAACTATGCACACAGGTACTCGCTCTCCTCTTCAAAAAATAACATTGTTCTTTATTTCTGTGAGCTCCAAGTTGTGAAATCCGTAATCCAAAGGATTCATTTGGCCAAATGATTTGGGAAAGATAACAGTGCCACTAGTTTTCCTGTCCTATATTAACTCTTCATCATCAACACCTATAGTACCTAAAACTTAAATCCAGAAATGATATTTCTCTTACACAATGACCTTATTAATGTAGATGGTATTATGAGAGTATGTTTTTTTCCATGAACTTTCTCAGACCAAGTTCTTACTCATAATGACATATGCAAGACAAAAGAAATAGTCACAAAATCATGTGTATGGGCAGATTTTTATCCATGGAAATTGTAAGAACATCAAAAACTAGCTTTATTGGACCAGACAAAAGGTCCATTTAACCCAATATTCTGTCTTCAACAGCAGTTAGTAGTATATGCTTGTTAGTCTATGGAACACCATAAAGAAACAAGGGAAACATGAAGTGATTATTCTCTAAAATATTCTTTCAGGTTTTAGGGATCTCAGGGATCCCTAAATTTCTAAATGCAAGGGGGAGCCTCAAACAACAGAAAATCAGACCTTGATACAGAAAAATATAACTGAATTATTTAAAAAATACATAATTATATCACTCTGAATCAGAAAAGGAATCATGGGAAGTGATCATTGAATACTAAATTTATTCATCACACCAGATCTTAGCTCTCATTTGTTTGCAATAAAATAATAGATTTTACCAATAGCCATTTAATTTTTGGTTGCTTATTAACCTTTAGAAAGAGATCTTAATTACTACTTATGAAACCTTATTTCTTATTACATAGAACAATTTTCTACATGTGAGCAAAGTAAGTTTTAATTTTGTTGGGTAGGAACATCTTGGTTTCACGGTGTTCTACAACAACCAGCATTCCTTGCTAAAACCAGTAAGATTTTGTTTTCTATAATAATCTGTTATACACAGTCATTCTACTGCTCTACGTAAAATACTTTGCAGTGAAATTCACTGAAATAAACAAAGATGACCATTATTAATTCTATAAAGTTCCTTTAGCATAGGTGGTTGCAAGTATTCATGATAGCTACATAGCAAAGAAACCAACTTGCATCACACAGTGCCACATTTAGGCAAATCATAAAAACTCATAAGCAGATCATCTAAGCACAGCTGCAATTGCACCTGCTGCTAAACAGCTTTTCAACACGTTTCTTACCAGCTTCTTCTCATAGCCAGTTCCACTGATGATACAGTAATATCACAATGAGTTTGATGTTGTCAGATGTGGGATTATTTCAAAAGAACTAAAGGAACTGGACAGGAGAAGCAGCTGATTGTTTGTAGAGAAGCGAGCCATGTTCTCACCAGCATGATGCTCACCAACAATAGCAAAGGAAATATATGGAAAAAAGTACATGGAGTTTTCTAGGATGTTTAAAAATGACTAGCTAGAAAGAAAACAGCAAACAAGGAAATGTTGAAATGAAGTTTCCTTCCTGACTGAATGCTTTAATCTAATGTTCTCAAAACATTAACTAAAAATGAAGATGATAAAGGAAATCTTTATAGGAAGTTTCTCATTTTTTAGAACAGCGTCTCAAAAACTACTTACTCTTTCACATATACAGATCATAGAATATTAATTTAAAAATTACAATTTTCATTCTTGGTAAAGTAGCAGAAATTAATGTAATTTGAGTATGCAATTTCCATCCTGCTTCAATACATAACAATAAAAATAAATATTTGAAATATTTAACAATATTTAGGAGTATGCCTGCACATTTTTGTTGGGATTGTGACAGAGAATGGAAATTTCTTAGACTTTTTGTCAAATTCTGCTGAACTGATATTGCATTCAAAAGTAATCTACATAATTTCATACATTTATTACTTTAAGGCTCTCCAGCACACAGACAGCAATTTATATTCAATTTTAAAACTGGTTATGTACTTGGAAAACGAATGTGAAATATCTTGTCTAATGCCACCTTAGATAACTACATCCATGTTAGAGGCATTGTTTATAGTCATTGCACAATTAGCTACGAATATATTTCCTTCTATTGTGAAATACATGAAATGGAAAGCTTAACCAACTTGAAATGCTTTGACTCAAAGTAAGGAAGCTCTTCATGCAGATTGTGATCATACCTGTGTTTCTAGCATATGCAGAACTAAGTTAAAAAAATTAAAAAGAAATAGTTTACCTCAGGGGATGCAAATCCTAAATACTCCCAATCCCATGTTCCGCCAGCAAAGCTATAAAATGAAAAGATACACCATCACATTTGAAAGTAGAACAAATACAAACAACCTCCAGAGCTTCAAAACCTGTTGAAATCTGAAAACTAGTGCAATTGTAGCTCTCTAAACTTAACAAGTCTTCCCCCTTAATTCTTAACTCAAAATTAATTTTGAAAACCCTATAGTTAAATTGCTGACTATTCCAGAGCTGCCTGATATGTTTAGCAAATACTTAAGAGATTTTTGAAGTGTACAAGGGACTTAGTGACAATCTTGATGGAAAAAAAGTAAAATGGAAGTCATGACATCTAATCATGAATATATCATGTGGGGAATGTATCAAATGGGGAAGCAATTTAGGTTGCAACACACATAGCAGTGATCCTTAAAAGGAAAAATATGTTTTTCCCCAAAGGCTGTAATTCCACAAGGATGAAATATCCAAGAAAATATCACTTATCACAGTGATTTACAACCACCACACTTAGCATCTACCTCATAGTCAGAGAACAGCAGTGGACTCCTCCACTTTGGCAGCTATCAGAAGAACTTCTTGTGACCTGTGCAGTGTTTTGGGTGGATTACCTGCGCCTGGGTGCTTCTGGAGAGTCTGCAGGAGCAACCCCACGGGCCACAGAGGCCAGGAACTCCTGTCGCTTCTGCTGCACCAGACAAGCTGCTCGGATGATTTTATGGCGAGGTGTCCGAAGGTAAGGCCTGTTCACTTTCTGTGCAAGGTCTTCAGTGACCATTTCTAGGTCTGTCTGCAAGAGTTAATAATACAGAAGAACAGTTTTACAGGGAAATGCAAATCAGGAAGAGCTCTTCTCCATAAATACTGAGGGGAATGATATCCATTTTCCTGAAAATACCTTATGAAATACCAAAATACCCCAAAATATCTGCCCCATACCCTACTCTTTCACTGACCTACATTCTGTCCTCCAGCTTGGAGCAGAATTTCCCTGCACTCTGAAATACTGAACATCTTCAAGGGACCTAAGGGACAGGAAAGGAGGCAGCAGTCCCAGGTACTCCCCCAGTTTTGCCTCCTCCCAGATGTCAAGCACATCAGAAGGGAGAGAAAGAAAAGAGAAGCTAGAGAAGGAGAAGAAGACTGAAGCTAAAATGTTACCCTCAGAAAGCAGATTAACAGGAAATTTTCTTACTTTCCCCTTCCTTCTGTCCTTATCCTTTTCCTTTGCAAAGTGATATAAAAATATGCTACTTTTTCAAACTTGGTTACAAATATTAAACAGGTATGTCAGTTTTAGACTACAAAAATGGCAAAAAGACACTTATAACTAATACCAAAAAAATAAAGTGCCATTAGGAAACTAAAATACATTAATGTATTACCTGCATAAGTTCAAATATTTCTTTCTTTGTGCTTTTAGGCTCCAAAAAGAATCCATATGGATAAGAACACTTAAGAATGCGGCGAGTTTTTAGAAGCTCTTGCACTGCATCTTCAATGAATGTGGTATCAGGACAGCCTCCCTCAGCTGCAATATGGAACGAGCATTAGGAAAGTATTTTCCTGCTGATGTCAGCATTACGTTTGTGCATATCAGTTAAATATTTTGCAAGTAAAGAGCAGCAAGTTCTCAATGACTGCACAGTGTTCTTACTAAAAGAAATAAGCACAGAACATTAGCTTCTACCTTACTAATGCTACTTCCTCCTTGAGGCTTTGGAATAGGTAGGGTTTACTGTACATTTAACTTTCATCCAATGTTTACAAATTCTAGTACTGGAGGGATGACATCACACAGCAGACTTGATGTGAACACTATCTAAAAAAGAATGGTTTAGCCGTAACTGTGTTGATGTGATTTCAAATCAAAGGCACAGATCACAGCAAATACTTACTTCCACTTAGAGCTCTACTCAACTGCTCCATCTTTTCTTTGGCTGTTTTTAGAAGGCGCTGTTCTAACTAGAAAAAGAAAATAAATAAAATACAATAAGATAATTATTTTTGGATTAATAAAACAGAAACAAACATCAGTAAAAATAGCTTGACCCACACCTGGTAGCTAAGTTCATGGTTCTTAAATCTTGTATAATAGTGCATAAACCTATCAAGCTCTTGAAATCTTCTATGCTTCTTTTCAGCCTAGAAAATAATGGAGAAAAAAAGAAACCAAAATAAATCTTATCATTTAATACAACAACCACCATTGAATATAATTAAATAATGAACTGTTTCTATTCAGACTATGTATAAAGTACACAGTGCTGAGCGCCATGTAAGTAAAGAGGCAAAAATAATTTTTGAAATTCACAAGTCTGCAAATGCTGCAGCCAAAGAATTGATAAACTGTCAGTGCCTGCTATTTAAAGCAACTTTCCAAAAGGCAAAATTAAGGCATGTCTTCTGTAGTGCACAGCAGCTAATTACAGGACCAGCGTGCTCGTTTCACAAAAGGAAACCATGTCACAGAGAAGTAAAATGACTTGAGTAAAGTCACCGGTGGTTGTTAACAAAGTCAAAACCAGAAATCTTATGCATCCACAAATAAGCAGTGCTTTCTTTCTGTCTCCTTGATACGCTTAAGCTTGCATTTTTCCATTTGGAACTCTGGTTTGGAAGAATTTTGATTAAATTTATCCTGAATGGAGAACTGCAACCTTAGTGCTATTTTTCAAATACACACATTAATTTGTTACCTCTACTGTCATCTCCTTGGACTGCTCCTCTACATGCTGAATAACTTCATAGCGAGTGCATCTGTAGTAGCCTCCAGTGGAAGAGCTGTGCTTCTTCCATTCCTCTAAGCATATCCAGCAAAAGTCATATTTGCACTTCAGAAAAAAACAGAAAAAAGGAAAAAAAAAAAAAGTCGAAATGTCTTAGATTTGTAGTTAGGCATCATTATTCCTCTATGGATAACTTAATTAACAGCATTCTGAGTGTAAAAAAAATTTGAGGAGCCTCCCTCCTATTTTACTTGACAGGAGATCTGTTTATCAAACCATATGAAAGCATGTCAGTCATCATTTTTGTTCCTTGGATCATTAGACTGTCTTGGATCTACATGTTAAGTTTTAAAAAAATGGAGGAAATAAACCAAATGGTAGACACAGCTGATCAGGCCTGGTTTTTTGTTATTGTTAGAAAACCAGTCCCATTTCTTTAAATAACACAGAAATTATTCATGAGAAAGAATGAAATTTTTTTCCCAAATATTACTTAAAAAACCATGATTACTGGTGTTTTTGTCACATGGTGTTGCTGATACAAAATATTGATGACAACTACTAAAGCAAGAGAGAAGATGTCTGAACATAAACTTTGATAGTGATTACTTCCAGGTGAGCCTTTTCTGCACTGACTGAGTAAAGTGCTTTCAAAATAGGTAAAACCTTACAAGGTAAGGTGACTTATTCAAGCTTCTCTGCATCAGATCAAACTGTTTTAAATATTCTCAATTCAGCAGCAAGTGTTCAGCTAGTTAATTAAAAAATAACTGGAAGCTATTTATGGATGGATAAGCAAAAGACTTCACAATTTGGTGAATCACATTTATTTTATCTGTCTTATAGATGAGGAAAGAAAATTTACATTAATCAATAATATAAGCCTTAAGTATTATTAGTGGGATTTGATAAATAAAATTGCATTTCCTCTCTCTTTGATAAGTTTAACCTTTCCAGAAATACCTACTCCATACCAGATGTGTTAGTCTGTAGTTATTTCATACAATCACTTAGATGTATTACAGGAAGGAATGAAATCTAATTCTTGCATTGTACTTTTGATAATTTTGTCTCAAAAATCAGTAGTGCTGATTTTCTTCTAAAAAGCAATGAAGACTAGAATATTTCTTCTTGCTAGTGTGCTGTTCCTTCTTGTTTTCAAACATTTTTTAAAGCTGCTGGCTTACAAAAAATGGTGAGAAGTGCTGAGAATGAAGTACAAGAAGAACTGTGTATAGTGTTATGTGAGTATCCCTGCATCATTTGACTACCATTCAAACCCATTCATATTCATTATAAGAAAAAGAATAATTACAAAATATTGAAAAGATCAGATGAAACAAGGTGTTTCACAGGCAATGGAACTAATAAAGCTCGACTTCCTATTAATTTATGTATATATGCTCCTACCGCAACAATCTCAGCTCTCCCAAATCATCTCCCATCTGACCACTCCATTATATTTATCTTTTAGTCTCGTATTTCCAAAAGCCTCCTCAAAACCCAAGATTCACACAGTATTCCCAGTGCCTCCTCCCAGTATCTCAGTCTTATATGAGAAATTCAAAACCACATCAGCTGTTTCTACACACCTCCCAAACCCAAAATCATTTTCAAGAAGGGTAAGAAGGACAACCCTGGAAACTACTGCATGTCAGGCTCACTTCAGTGCACGATAAAATCATGGAGAAGATTACTCTGGGAGGTACTGAAAAACACCTGGAGGACCATGCTGTCATTGGTCACAGCCAGCACAGCTTCATGAGGGGAAGTCCTGCTTGTCCAACCTGATTGCCTTCTGTGACAGGCTAACCCACCCAGATGAACAAGGAAGGCCAGGTGATGTAAGCTTTCTGGACTTCAGCAGAGCTTTTGATACTCTCTCAGCCTCCTTCTGGACAACATGTTCAGCACAGCGCTGGATAACTGCATTACGCGATGGCTTCACTTGGACACAGGACTTTAAGGAATACTGAGTTTGCACTAAATTGGGAGGAGCTGTCCACTCCCTTGAAGGCAGGGAAAGTTTCTTCACCCAGAGGGTGGTTGGGCCCTGGAACAGGCTCTCCAGGGAAGTGGTCACAGCACCAAGCCTGACAGAGTTCAAGAAGTGTTTGGACAATGCTCTCAGGCACATGGTGTGACCCTGGGGGTGTCCTACACAGGGCCAGGAGTTGGACTTGTTAATCCTGGTGGATTCTTTCCAACTCAGCATATTCTATGATTAACTCCTGAGCTCTGTTTCATGTGTCTTTATGATCACTGAGCCTTGTATCATCACCACCTGGGTTTAACAAATCCCATCTGCTCCCTGGCCAGGGTCTGAGCCAAGCAGAACAGGTAATTGCTGAGCAGGTTAACAGCTGGGTAGGTATTTCAACTGGTGAAATACCTACGCAGCTCTTGGTGGCAGTACAAATGAAGTCTCTGCACCATACAGCTACCAAGTTTCATGAAACTTGCAGTGATTTATTATCTATGAACTTACTCCTGTTCTTTGAAATTGAAGTACCCATAAGCTTAAAAAATGACTACAGATAGTGGAGTGAGAGAGCAGGACTGTGTAAGCCTTGCCTCTTTAGAAGCTGTAAACAACATAGCATAAAACAACAAGAAAATGCCTCCTCAGGTACAGAAAACAGGGTTTTATGAGTAAGGAGCATTCTCCTCTACACCAAGGCCCATGCTAGATGCTAAGAAGCAGCCATAGCCCATCATGTAGTGAGCTCGAGCTCAGTGCAAAAAAAGGCAGAAGCTCCATCAGGGATTGTTACTTCAGCAGAGGAAGCAACAAGTGAGGTGACCACTATTCCTTGTGTCCAAGCCCTGCAATGATCTTCAGGACACCCTTCCTCACCAGGGTGAGGGGAGGCAGCTGCTGTCTGCAGAGATTTCTCCATGACAAAAGAATCTGACTGTTTTAGGGACACTTCAAACTGCCCATAAGCATCAAAAAAGAAGAGACCTCTGGTTGTCAGCTAGTGCCTTAGAATGACAAATTATCTACATTCATCAGTGTTTATTGGCCAGAGTCTTCTCCAGCCTGAAGCCACTTTGTTCAACTGAGTTCATTGGCAACAGCTGCAACAAACATACCTTATAGAGTTTTTACAAGCATGGAATTTATGAGCTCTTTTTAAAATCATTTAAGACAAAAAACCCAAAAAACTCGGAACCAGCAGACTTGGCATAAATCACAGTGTAGGAGAATGTTCTCTGCTGCCAATGATACCAAAAAAACCCCCAATCTTCAATTCGTATCACAGAAAGAGAGAGAATATGTGACAACATAAAGAAAATAGGATCTGCATAGCAATAGAGAGAGACCAGCACATTTTCAGAAGAATAGAGAATTACTTTCTAAATTTGTTAGCCTTTTATTGTAGGCCAACTATGTCAAGTGTTCGCTACTTTCTTATTTTTAATGATGCTCCTCGAAGAGGTAATAGTTGTAGTTATATAAGGTATTTCTGACATAAAAAAATGTCTAAATATGCTGCTTTTAACTGACTTGAGTGAAAAAGCATTTTCAAATGATACTGAACTCATGGCAAAAATATTTTTTCTATTTTGGTAGCACAGTGCAAACTTGTGAGTAATTTTCTGGCTGCTGTCATCAATAAATTTTCTTTGGAATCATTCTTTGCTGTATTTTCATTCCTACTGATTAATTCCTGTTTACAGTTTTCCCCCTAAACTTCTCTGCTTTGTTGCTATGTTAGAGAAATAACGTGAAAGAAAAATATATTAAAGCAAAACCTTCAATAGACCTAAGCCTTTCTTAAAATCTTACATCTGTCAATTAAAACTGTTCTTTCTCTTCTACATTATTAATGATGACTAAACCATCAATTATTTGTTCCATGCTGTACTGGTAATTATTCTTAGGTGTATATGAAATTTCAATCATTATAATGTACACTTGTCACCCAAACAGATTTCAGTAAATATTAAAACATTTTCTAAATACATGTAAGCCGCCATTTGCTCATTATTGGATTCTTGCAACAGGTTCCACTAGGACATACAAAGCTGAATTCTGATTCCTCAGGAAATCCCATTATGGGTCCTTCTTACCTTTGCACACTGCATGTGGTTGCAGCCCTCGTTCTTCTGGATTGGAGACTTGCAGTTGGCACAGGGTTTGGAGTTGGTCAGTAACCACAGGCAGTTGGCAGCGTCCTCATAGGCCTCGCTCACTCCCACAACTTTTTGAGGGTGACAGGAGGATACGGAGCATGCAAAAACAGAGAGGTTGAAATTGTACTTGTGTAATCTTTTGTGAGAATCAGATTAGGAATGATGCATATTTCCCTGTTTCTTGACAAAATATTGAAGTTTTTCACTATACATATTTCTCACATATATTTTATTATTACTTTTTCTAATTTATACATATATAATATTAATACACTTATTATTTCAATGTATTTCCATACATCTATTTTAATACAAATTTATATACAGTTTATGTGATAATTACAATATATAAAGGGGCAAATACATATATAAAAAAACCAGGTATAGTTTGACAAAATAACGTGTATTTTGCCTCTTTGTAAAATTTTCTATGCTTTCCAAAATATTTATAAATTACTATGGAAAGGCTCTGAAGTGTGGTAAACAAGCTAGTATGTATTCAAATTGCTGTCATCTTTACTTTTTTTGTTAACATTGACTAAGAAAATATCTGTCCTGTAAACCCAACCTTTATTAGTTTTTTTAGCAAACATTACATATTATTAAGCCATTTCCTACAACTCCCTTGCAGTTCACCCTCAACCTTACTATTATTAGCACCTATTGGCTTGAATTAGTTTTAAAGCAATAAAAATCTTCATGGAACACTGCTCAATGACGGGAGCAGACTGGGCTAAAAATCAAAACTGGACAGGGTAAATGAAGTTATATGCAGGAATAAATTGACTAATTAATGAAAGAAAGCTTTAAAAGGAAGAGAAGGAGTTTTGAATACCCTGAGTGAACCACACATGTATTTGTGGGGAGGAAAGTTCCACAAAGAACAGTCTACCATAGTGCTGCAGTTGAAGTGTAAGCAGCCCCTCATTCATGAGTATCATGCCAGCTTTTACTTTATGCAACTAAAAAAAAAATCTGTCTAAAACCAAAAGATCAAAACAGCAGCAAAACACCCGCGCCCTCCCTGTTGGCCCTGCATGGCTCTTACGTTCTTCTGGTTTCATTTCAGATATTTTCTGTAGCCAGTCCTTCCAGGTCTGGCAGTCACAGGGTTCATGTGCTTCACCAAGACATTCCCTGAAAAAGAAGGTGCATGCACAATTACTTATAATTCAGAGATTCAGAATTAAAGTCAAAATTGGTTCTAGATAAAAAAACAAACAAACAGACAAACAAACAAACAAAAAAAAACACCAAAAAAACCCAAGCAAGACATGCTCAGAATTTAATTAAGTCAGGAAAACAAAATATGACCATTATTAATAAAGAATTTAAATGAGATAGGAAAGAAGTTTCTTAAAATTACAATCTGAAATAAATCAGCTGGCTTGGAGTTTGTTCTTATACCTGGGTATTATTTTAGGGCCACAAAAGTGCTTGTACGGTTTCTGTGATAAAGGTAAACCAGACTACAGAATTTATCCAAAAGTAGGTAGTTTGCTATAGCAGAAATATATTTTATGTAGAATTACTTGCATCTGTTCAGTTGCAATAATCAGCCTTTAACTATACTCAAGCTTTTAATCTAGAACAAGATTGAAGCCCTTCAACACCAGCACTAAGTATTTATGGATATTTACTCCTTCCACCAGAGTCTCTTAAATGGGGGCTTGAACTTATTTACATGGACAAAGTGGAGTAATGAGCCTCTGGAGCTTCTCCTGAAGTTCCTTCTAGGATTAAGGATGGCAATCACTACTACACAGTGGCAGCAGATATATGGCTTCCAGATGGTGCTTCAGTGTGGATGTGTCAATACGCACTCCGGATTTGTAACAGCTCCTTTTTTTCTACTGGAATGGCAGCAAATTGCCTCAGACATCTGCCATATCAAAGCAAATAATTTCAGATGGGCACCAGGTGCATCAGAACATACACAAGTTTGCTGCAGATCCAGTGGTGAATTGCTCTCTTGCAGTGCAGGTTCAGAAGCTACATCAATACTCTTCTGATTGCCCTTGTCCACATTTTAAGCAGGAATTCAGGCACAAAGAAGAGGTTATGGGAACAGTTTTGAACTTTTTTCCCTTAGCTAGTCTGCTAACAAAGAAGCTTAAATTCAGCACACATGGATCTCTGGTTTGGACACAAGATCTTAGCTGGGAAAGATTGTACTAGAATGAATAACTGGTCTGTAATACCGTGATTTCAGCCTTGGTTGAAAGTTACCACCTTTCATATCTGTGGGACAGTAGGACACTTAAATCATTGACTTCAACAGTGCAAAGACCCGCTCACAGTATATAATATTTGTTGCCAAAAAGGACTGAAACTAGCAAAGATTTAACATTGACAAGCTCGATTTTAAGTTAAAAGCTGATGGATTAGTCAATCTTTTATGCGGGAGTGGGAGGAGGGTCATGTGTCTTTGATACTTTCAAATTTGTAAATTTGTGGATTTTTAATGAAGTTTAGCCATATCTATATCTAAACCTTTATATCTGTCTATATACGACAGATACAACAGTTGTTCAAGAACAGCTTCTCATGGAAGAAGCTCTTTCCTCAGCCCACCCCAAAACAAGCATTTTTATGCTGGGATGTCATTTTACTAGAGTAAGAGCATTGAGTCTACTGTTCAGAAAGCTTTTATGGAAGTTGTACTTAGGATAGACTCCCTGAGAGCAGTGAATGAAAGGAACTAACACTGAGCAGCTGTGCCAATTAACAGCATGAGCCTCCCCAGACGCCTTGCTCAATACTCAGCAGGATGATTTATATGAAGGCGCAGTACATACTTATTAAAATTGTACCAAATTTCAACACAAGTTAAAATTCATGGAAGGGCTAAAAACATTACCAAAGAAGAATGTAGTTCTGGATTTTTTCCCTCTCATGATAATATATTTTGAACCAAAACAGCAATATACTATTGCAACTTATAACTGGTGTCCCAAGTGCACCTGAAGAGTTGTCGCTCCTGCAGAATGAGACTCTCTGCCCCTTGTCCATATCTAGGATAAAAGGAGTGAGGACTGATGGTACAAAACTAAGTGTGCACTGCCTGCTAAGACTATTTTCCACAACTGTCTGCTTGCTACAATTCCTTGTGCTTCTGAAACTGCATGAAGGGGGTTCTAACATGTTGAACGGATCTGATAATAAGCTGATGTAGGATTTGTGCACAGTTTTAATGTATACTACATCTAAATAATTCAGAATGCTTTTTCTGAAAGGGAATAGAATTTTGCATTTGCCACAATTGATTACATTTTGTTGAATGTAATCAATTCATTAGTGTTGTGTTAGTGGTGCATAATGAAAACTGAGTAAATTCTAGGGAACTCTATTGAAGAGGAAGATTCCTACTCCTACATTAAAAAGAAAAAAGAAGAAATTGCTCAATAGACTCAGAGAGTGTTCTTGCTTTTATGAGCAGAAAGCTACAGATACGAAAAAAAGTAAGTGATTATCTAGGGGTTGGTTTTCTAATACATAAATTCTGAAGAATCTCTTACTAAATGCAGCATCAATTGCTATTACAATGTCTAAGCTGTAGATTACTGGTCTAAAACTTGCAGAACTGACAGAAATATGGGACTGTGGGATGTGCTGATTGAAATTTAAAGAGACAAAGAAAGCTTCCTGTAAACACACAGTAATGATGAAAACTCTTGAACTGAGAATACACTTTTTCTCCAGAGGAACACATTCATGCGTAGAGTTTTTGTACTGTAAGACTAGTGGGGCGTCCTTAGCAAATGGGTCTGATTTGAGGTACTGCAGGATGCTTTAGTTGCTAGCAGAACTTTCTTGCCATTGCTGAAACTCTCCATTGACTTTTGTGGGGATGAAAAAAGAGGCTTTGGAAACGCCTTCTTGGACATTTTGTTGCTAACTTGAGGTATTTTTCAAGATCTTAACTCTATTTGCTTGTGCAGTATTTCAAAGCATTAACGTAAAAAGAATTTACAGAGACATTATCAGGAAACATAAAAACCCAATTTCTCCTAAAAATTAGTCACTCAGGACATTTTCACTCTCAGAGAACATTCTAGGGAGCTAGTACATTCAGTCCACGTAAAGGAAGTAGAAGCTGCCATTGTCTGAAGGTTCATGTCAATATGACACTGAAGTGGTCTCAGGTTCCTTCAGGTTAATGGAAAAATTGATTCTCTATCATCAGAAGCAAGAATGAGAGGATGGTACCTGCTTGTGGAATAGCACTAAGTTTTATTGTATGTTCATTGGTAGAAAACATTTTCTGGTTTGTTTCCACAGGATTTGTTTCTTTCTGAGTTCTCCACCCACTCTAAATAACCTCTTCCCAAGAAGTCATGTTTTCTGGCTTTTGTGGTTGTTTCATTAGGTCTGTTCTTCTTTTTTTTCCCCCTTCCTCCTTTCATTCATATGGGAAAAGAGCTAAAATCAGAAGTATCTTTCATTAAGAATTATGATATTTCGAATCAAGTAGATGATTTACAATGTCTTTGTATCATGGTTTCAATTGAAAAATTAAAAGAAGAATTGCTGACCTTGTCTGAATGTCTGTGCTTTGGCTGACCCTTTTTCATTTTTCAAGAACATAAAGATGTCCCACTACAATAGTCATAAACTGTCAGTCAGATAACATCAAAGAAAAATATGCCAAATCTTTTTACTTTTGTTGATGCCATTACGTTCTTTTCTAGGAAGTGCTGAAGACTGGCAACCTGACAAGACGTTTTAAAAATATCTGGCTTTTTACTCCTTCTTGAGCTTGTATTCATCTTAAAACCCAGTAGAAGATAAAAGAAAGAAAAAGTGCTGAACCTCAAGGGAAACAAAGATTGGAGTGATCCTGAAAACAGAATAGCTATGTGTGAAGGAAATGGTCCTTCATGGCCCCATTTAAACTCCAGCTTCTTTGATGTGATTCTAGCAAAATTCAGAAAGAGCTAAATGTTGCTGGTTTTCTACACAACAACAGAGAATGTGCCATGTTTTGATTACACAACTATCCAGACACAAAAATCCCTGCTCCAGTACCCCACTTTTCCTGTTCCCTCAGAACATAACATCACAACACTCCATGCTGTTGTTTTGCACCTAACAGAGACAATAACAACTACTGGATTATAAATCTTTGCAGTGGCCCAAAACACTACAATATTTGTGTAGATGAGATTATTTAGTGCATGGATAGAGGATAGTACAGTCATTTACCATTCCATACTAATTTCTGTTGCACTCTTGGTGCCATGTGGGACTTTTTAATTAGTCCCTGGAATAGCAGTGACTCTGAGTTTATGTAGATGCAGGTAAGTTTCCAGTACTGACCAGCAGAAAAGATGTCCTTTTCCACAATCTACTGCAGGGGCTTTTAGCATAGGGAAACTAAGTGTATCTGATCCTGTGGAAGTTGACCCTTGTCTTGTTAGCCTTACTGCTCTTTCACAGCCAGGTATAGGACACCATTTAATAGCAGGATTATTTTCAACAAAGGCCTGTGGGGGAAAAAGAAAGAAAGGAAAATATTTTACCACATAAGATCACATTTCATCCTTGATATAAAACAATCTGTATTCATAATCCTCCTTTGAAGGAACAAAGCCAAAAACTGTAAGGACAGACTTGTAGCTACATGCATAGACTTTTAAATATAGTTACAGAAAGGGAATAATTGAATTTCCACTTTTTTTTTAGTAACAACAGTACTTCAGACTTACACTAAGAATTAAATTACTTATATTCCAAACAAAATGTTCAATCTCTGCAAGTTAATTCCTCACACTCATTAACAGAACTGATTCTTTCAATTGGAAAGAATGAAAACCTTACTGATTAAACAAAACTCCCACAATAAACCAGAAATCAGAACTAGACTAACTCAGTAATTTACTTCCCATCTTTTTTGGTTAATGTAACAGGCCTTCTTTTGTAAAAACTGTATCTAATAAACGAGGAGGGAAAAGGAACTTCCACTACTTTGCTTCAACCCTATTCTGATCAACAGTCACTTGAAATAAAATATGCAAAAGATGAGTCAGATCTGGTAATTTAATTTGCATCTCACTGTGTATTAAAGAGACTTGTTGCAGAGAAAGTACTGTACTGTAAATGAAAAAATATTTCTCTACATCTGCCCTGCCACTGATGAAGTAGCACATTTCTCAAGACTAGTTAATTACTACACTAGTATAAAAGAAGAAAGTTGAATTTAATGTATTTAATGTTTGCAAAGATGCAAACAAATACATTAAAAACCCAGGAAAACCAAATCAAGCTTTTCCTACTCCTCTACCCATATACAGCAATCATATCAAGCACTGTACTAGGAAGTTTCTTAAAAGGAAACAGGTGCTATTTCTGAATGAAGTAAAAACAATCTGGAAACATTTAAAATTTCAGATTTCAAACACAAACAGCTCTGACTGATTAAAAACTTCATATCACCTGTTACAAAAATGAGTTTGATCAAATGTTTTTTATTAATACTGCATTAGGCAACATACTATGGAAATATGGCATTTCTACTTAAGGAATACATAAAATGTTCTTTCTTTTTTTCTCTGTCATACAGCAAACATTGATATTATGCCATATAAGAGCCAATACATATTTGCACATATTTGTTTATGACTTTCTACTTGGAAAGTTAGAGATATATTGCAGCATTTCATACAGAAACTTTAAGTTACTTTTTATAAAATGGAATAGAGTTCCAGAGTACAAGAACAGTTTGATAATTTACCTTAATGTCAAATTGAAGGTATCGCTTGTCCATCTCCTTGGAAACCACACTTTCTATGATGTCTACAGGCACAAGCTGGAAACAATCATATGCTGGGCAAAAAATGTTGTGAGCTTCACCCTCCTGAATTTTCAGATTCAAAAATCTGCCAGAATTTTGCCAGTCAGTATTTGTGAATAAAAAGTAAAAGTTAAAAGGCTGTTGAGTACTTTACAGTATGTTCACAGGTATTCACAACAATTACTTTTCAAATAGAGAATAAGAAGTATCCCTTTCTGCTTAAAAGAGCTACAAATCTGATGAACAGCATAATTAAAAAAAATAACACTGTCAATGTTCAAATGACAGCATCAAGGTTTAAATGTGAGCATCATCAGCAATATTTAGCCCTATGTTTGTGGTTTCTGTCCTTGCCATTTATCAGACAGCTCTGTATTGTTTAATT
The DNA here is from genome assembly GCA_013399835.1 of Leptocoma aspasia. NCBI lineage: Eukaryota > Metazoa > Chordata > Aves > Passeriformes > Nectariniidae > Leptocoma > Leptocoma aspasia. Next base: position 868,829 of record VXAX01003726.1, on the reverse strand, counting down.
AAACTGAGCATTACTTTTACCTTAAATCAGAAACAAAATATGTAAGTGTAATTAATCTAGGAAATAATTAATTTAATATGCAATTGATTTCTACAACTGTGCTAATAAAACTAGGCCTGTTTTTGGACATGAATGCCTAAATGGTGACCTTACTAGTCTCTGACCACCAGAATGCAATACAGAACAAGCTCAAAAATCTGCTGAAAGCTGGACTTTAGTTGTTGCTGTTTAGTTTCAAAGCTGTAACAGGCATACTAATCTGACAACAAGGATGATACCATTGTAACTTTAATGATTTAAAGGATAGGCAGTTATTCCAAGGTAGTCACCTGAGATCCTTTAATTGTTAAGGTAGCTGTCAATTCATCCCATCTTAGATTTGTATCTTAGAGTTGGGTAACTCAGTCTTGGCTATGCTCCCAGTGACTTAGGAATGACTGGCTCAGAAAGAGGAATTCCACCCTCGATGTGTCACCACAAACGCTTGCCATTGAACTGTGGCTCTGAGCTGGACCCTGTGTCCTGCACAAAGGACACAGAGTCCAGCAGCCAAATTAGAACACGTCAAACCAGCCATCTCTTGGTAACTCCTACATCCTGCCCAGGGATTTGCAAGGCAAGAGAAGCACAACTAACAATTTTCTTGCCACTGAAAAGAACTGCCTTTGGAAAGCTCATATGGAAAAGAAAGTGCTCTTCCTTAGCACCAGGCCTACGGGTTCACAGAAATGGGGCTGATCTGCAGTAGGAAATGGTGCTGTAACAAGACACTACAGGGGTAGAGATCACGTAGTACAATCTCCTGAATGGGGACACAGATGAATGCAAAGCACTGCATACAGATATAATTATTCCGGGGAAATATGATTAATATTTATACTACCATAATTATCCCAGACTGAGTTTTTCACTAGCATGACTACTCTGACCTATGCAGTAACAAGAGCATTAGATTAATAGAACTTTTAAGTGAAATCCACTCCTCAGTTATTAACCCTCAACATAAAGAAAGAATTTTAATTGCTCTTCTGACTGGAAATGGACTCACAATGCCTAAGTTTAGTGTGTTAAACTCAGAATGGAATTAAGCATGTGCTTAATTTAGAAACTGTAAACCCCAATGCTGCCAACACCACACACACTCTGAAGGAATCAAGAGTAGGTTTATCTATTTACACACCAGCTTACAACATCTGATTAAGAATTTTGCTTAGTCAGAACCTAAACAAATATTACATAAGCCTAAACCAGTTGGTAACAGTTGTTTGATTGACAACTAAAATATTTGATAGGTTCAAACCAGCAACTCTTTGGAATCCAAACAGTACTTTAGCATTAGCTGATTATGGTCTCTGTCTTTTCCTCTTCAACATAGCAAATATGAAAGTTTCTCATATGATAGAGAAGTACATATACTCACGCCTCCCAGCAAGCTCTGCAGAAGTCATGTCCACAAGGCATATCCACTGGGTCTTCAAACACAGAAATACTACACATGCAAATGTCACACTGTAAAAGACAAAAATGCTTCTGATTAAGAAATACCCTAAAGCTTTTTGTATTGTTAGCAGAATGAGTTATGTTGGAAAATCTCAGCAAAAATCTAAAGAAGTGCTCAGTAGGGGAAAAAATTCTAACTGTATCCAGGAAAAAAGTTATTGAAGCTATAGGAATGGCAAAGATTTGGTATCTTTGTTTCTATAACTCCCTATCCAGAGAGCATATTTTGGGCTGCTTTTTGCAGTGTCCTTGAGCTCAGGAAGTGCTTCACCCTGCAGAGTGTTGGAATCTCAGAGTTCTAGGTGCAAAAGGGAGCTGCGTTCTTCATCAGCTTTACAGACAGCCAGAAATTACTTTCGAGATGACAGAGGCTACAGGAAATGTTTAGCATCTCACACAGTCAGGTCTAAATCAAGGTGGAGCAGTTTGAGTGTGCAGCAGCAGCAAATACTTTAAGTAATAACCTACATATATATAATTTTTTAAAAAAGACTTTAAGGCTTTTGATCAAAATGAAGAATAAGTTACACTATAAATACTCCAACATAAGATATAGTTGCTGAATTTTACAGAAGTAGGTACTAAACAAAAAAATAACACTGAATACTGAGACCTTTACTCTGAAATAGTTAAAGAGTCGGGATGAAAATACTCACTGTTTATGGTTATGTGTGGAAATAAATACTAATGTTCTTCAAGAAATACGAAAGGATTTTTCTTTTCATTGAAACAAAGACAGTGAAAATGTATTTCAACTTTCAATGCATTAGGTATTATATATGCATAGGACATTTTCAGAAAGTTAGTCTGTGGTATGCCACTTTAAAAGCACTTATATTATGGCCAAAACAAAATCAAACAAAAAAACATGGCCTTTAAAGTGTAAAACTCAGTGAAGATATGTATTGTTCCTTCATTCATTTAACCTTATTGTCTTGCCAAAATTAAATCTTTTAAAAGTTGACAATGCATTAAAAAATAATCTCTATTAAATTTATATGAGCTGTAAATTTTGTTTAAAATGTATCTTTAAAGTAAGGAATTTGATGAAGCCCTGAGTTCAAAACATAAAATAAAAACATTTACTAGAACTGTTTATAAAATAGGATGCAAATGCAAAACATGTAAAGGAGCTTTATACCTTGTGGCTTTATTTTATCAATTCCTTTTAGTTTTCATTTTCCTGGCAAAATGAGATTTGATAGTTCAGATAAGATTCTTAAACAAACAGGAACACTAAATGTGTAACTCTGGACTTGGATTGAGACACACTAGATCTATAATGGCAATCATTATCCAAACCTGCATTCCTGGCTTATGGACCAGCAATGAAAAACAAAACACACAATGTAAAACTGAGGACATATAATCTCCTGTTCAACATTTTCATTAGGAATTATTCACTGACAATATTTAACTGCTAATGTAAATAAAAGTACGATAACAATATACCTTCTATACAGCTTATTTTACAGCATTTTACAATTAAAGAGATAAAATATTTCTATGCAGGAATAATGCAAGATCTTAATTTTAATACAAGATTTACGGATGATCCATTTGAAAGACTGCATGTAATATTCTAAAAAAAAAGCTTAGATCATAGAGCAATAGTTTTATAATGCTGCAGCTGTGAATTATTAAAAAGAGAACTCTGTCTTCCACAAGAGCCACACTGATTTTAATGAAAGGCACTTTCATATTTCAAATTTGCAATAGCTTTGTAAACTGCTTGGAGCAGCCCACACATAGTAAAAGTAATTATAAGCTTACAGTACACTAGTGGGCTGACATTTCAAAATGCAGACAAAGACAATTTTGTTTTCTAAAGAAAAAATTTTCAAAAAGGCAGGGTTCACAGAACTGCATACATTCGGGGAAATGGATACAATGGAAGTGAACATCTTGATCGGGATGAGATGAAAAGTTCAAAAGAGCCAAATGCACTGATGTGACTGTAGCTGTCTAAAATCAGAGTTTCTGAGTGACAGCCAAGGTAAAAACAGAATGGTTTGTATTTGCCAGATGCTCAACTGTTTTATCATATAGAATTTTTAAGGTGTCAACTTCTCTGTTCACCACTTTTGGAAAGAGAAACACATTATACTTTCACAAAGGTATTTTTGGCAGTTCCCCTGTCTACACAGGTGCACTGTGTTTAGAAATCAGCTGTTTTGCCCTGCTGCTTTAAGATCTATTTATAAATTTACCACAGCTGTCTCCATGTCTCCTGGTGAGGGGCTGATTTCATCGGGGGAAGTGACAGAAGAGCGAGTGGTGCGTGGAGTTCGTGGAGAAGGGAGCGTGTCCCACGCGTTGTATCCGCTCGGAGGGGGAGTTGGCATCTGAACCCCTGACCGCTGGCAGCAATTCTCCGGGTTGCACATCCAGGCTTCAAGTAACTTCTCCCTGTCCCAGTCTTCAAAAAATATAGAGATACAGGAAATTATGCACCTGACAACGGTTAAAATATGTTTTGCAACTGCACCTTCAAAAGAACACTAAACAAAAAAAAATTAAAATAAGTAACTATAATAAAGTGCGATTGAATGGAACTTCAGACATTACATTTCAGAGAACACACTCCAAGATAATATGTAATGCAATGCATTTTTGTGAATAATTGCATCACAAGCATCTCCTTCCCCTGTAAGATGTTTTAACATTATTTTTGTTATTTATTTACAGCAATTATACTAGCTAGAAGACTCAGCTGAAAACCAGAACTGTACTGACTTTCAACAGATGAAAATATACCAGCCCTCACACCAATGAATTTTCATTATTTTTTCTTTCTATGAAAAAAGTAATTGTTCAATATGGATTCAATTTTATCTGTTGCATTTGTGTGTTTGTGTTTGTTTGTTTTTTTTAATGAAGCCAGGAAATATGCAAAGAAGACTAAGATTACAAGAAGATTTGTCATTTAATGAGTTTCCAATCTTTATACATATATATGCATATAAATTATGTGTTTATTGGGGGGCGGGAAAATCCACTTGAGTACAAAGAAAATTTCATATATTCTCACTACATTTTATTCTATAATTAAGTGTTAATGTTTTACTTTTGTCATAATTAGCACTGCCCATTTATATACAAAAATCAACTAGTGAAACAAAATATAATATCTTAAAACAAAATCAAAGCCTTCTTCAATTGCTTGAAATGCATTCTGTTTCTGATTCCTATGATTAATACTAAAGATATCTTCAGAATAGCAGTTTTTTCTACCAAAAATACTTCAAAGCTCTCATTTAAATATAAATCTATCAAATTCCTATACAGATTTGAATCTAAACTCATCAACACTATATGCAGATCAGACAACTTGAATTTCGTAACCAATGAGAAATTTCCCGATTTTTCCTACCACATTAAATAACTATTTTAAAGTTTGGGGATTTTTTTAAGTGCTGGATACTCCCAAAGAAACATCAGTGTTATTAACCAAAAGATGTTGTATTTTTATTGAATTTTATTTTTATAAGGAAAAGGTAGTTTTCCTATACTGTATTAGTGCTGGGAAAAAAATATGTGTTCTAAGCACTGAACTTAGTAAAAGTATTGCCCTTGTCAAAAAAAATTCTTCTAGCTGCAGATGATTTATTGATCAGGTCCTTATTTATCCAAACTAAAACATATCACAGGTTAGTTTAATTTCATTCATCTTAAGATATGCACCTTGAACACATTTACACTTCAAAAATTACAAATTTTATCAACATTTTTTCATATTACCCTGAGTTTATAACCTTTCAGAGAGGGGCTGACTGATGTCAAGATACAGACAAAATTTGCTAGAAATTTTCTTGACCTTCTTTGTTGCACTGTATCTTTAAAATTACCAAGGATTAAGACGTCACTAAATGGATCCACTTTGTTCTCTTTACTAACTGATGAATTTTAGTAAAACACAAGGTATATTTGTTGAATTGCCTATTTTTTTATCCTGAAACCCACTGCTGTATAATGAATTATACATTCATACATACATACATTATACCCACTGCTGTATAATGAATCAGAAAAGAAACAATGTTGAAAAACACTTGGAGAAAAACTGTAAAGTCATCTGCTTTTGTAACTGCCACAATAACATATTTTTATCCTGATTTTAATTCTACATACTTCTGTCTCTCAAGTAGAAGAAAAAAAGGAAAATGCACTCTTAAATCTTAATGTCTGTGTCAATAAATTGATATATTTGTACAATAAAAGAAAGCAAAGTCTGGTGGATTAAATATTGTATGCCTGTAAACTATTAAACTTAGTATATAAGCATAATCTTTCCAAGAATTTAAAACATGCTTTTCATACCTTGTGTGAATTAAAGCAAGATTTCACATTATTCTTTTGTGAATTCAAAGACTTAATTAAAAAAAAATTACAATTTGTCACTTGATGTTAACTCTCTAAACCTCTGTAAATACCTGAGTTATTTCCTTTACTAAGCTGAATCAATACAGCTACAGGCAAAATAGTTGACTTTCTCATGACTTGCTAATTGTCCGTGCTTCTTTCTGTACACTGGCCAATTGCATTAAGTTACCAGAACATCACTAAGGCAACATCAGTAGAATGACCTTTCCAACACAGACTGATTTCTTCTCCATTTTCAATTCCTGCTTGCTAGATGCTGGCAGACATTTCTCCACAATTTACATCAACCTCACTGATTTTCAACTAATTGCAGACTGAGCTGAGAGTTTGCCACAATTTTCCTCTTCAAAATATCTGCACAGGTTATGGAGCCTACTCAGTCAAGTATTTATAATTTCTAGCCTTACTGAGACTATTCTGGGGATACAACATAGCATTCAAATATTGCATGTATTATAAATACAATGTAAGAATTAAACAAAGAATCAACATAAAAAATATATATGCAAGGACTGTGCCTTAAATATCATCATACATACTTATTAAACATAAGTTCATGTTTAGTTAATTCAATGTTAAAAGGAACACAAATACCAGCTATGGAAAATAATGTAGAAGAGATGCGTTTCAGGTGCCACAGCTCCTCCTGAAAGTGTACCAAAAGCTGTGGGTTTAAAATAACATCTTTCTATTTCACTTTTCCCTCTCCTTTAACAAGGAGCCCACAAAAATAATAGGGTATGAAGGCTTAATCCAGCAACACAGTGATGAGCACGCAAACCATTAACTGCCTGAGTAGTTCCTTTGGCATAAAGTAACAATGCAGATGCTTCAGTAAGTGCAAGTTTTGAATCATTCAATCAAAGCCTAAAGCTTACACCGAGTTTCAGAGATATTTTTGTCTGGAGAAAACACACTGAATTCAGTATATCCCCTTTCTGACAACCCCAGTTTAACTTGAAGAAGAATTTCAGTGAAAATAAACTAGTTACAGATACGCACATGGAAAAGTATACCCTGTATGAAAAGTGTAACTATTAAAAAACCTCCAAAGGACACACACTCATATAATTTAAACCCCAAGGCAATTTCCAACCACTTATTACGATGGTCAGACTGCTTTTATTGCAAGAAAAAATAAATTAAAAAATGTTGATCTGGTTTTATACACAAATACATAGTGGCAGAAAACCAATGGTCTGACAAAAATAAGTTTGATGAATTTGACTTTTTTGACATATAAAACCATGTAAGTTTTACTCCTGTGCCTCTCACCAAAATAGGGCGGTTCTGTTTTTCCATGCTGCTTAATTTCAACTGTCTTCCATTCTAATTCCTAGTCTGAATCACTTTTCTATCAGCTTCCCTGTCTGCCTCAATGTTTTTTGACATACTGCAGCTGTACTTCTTTCTGAAGTGCTGTGTGGTCTGTTTCCTGCTATTAACCATTACTTCTCTTTCACTTGGAAATAAAGTGCAAACATAAAACTGTGGTTTTGAATTTGCTGAAAGCAGTTTCTTTAGACTTTAAGGTTTGGGATTACCATGTGCCCGAAGTAGAGCTTCTGCAGTAAAGAGCGGGGCTTGAAGCATGTCAGCAGATTCCACGATCAGCATATCCTTAAGCCTTCGCAGGTCTTGAAGTCTTAGCCCCTCATATGGCTTTAAGAAGAAGAAGAAAGATAATTTATTTCTAATATTTTCAAGTTAGTCTCTAAAACAATATTAAAAAGAAAGCATTCAAAGCACTGTTATTGATCACCATCTCAACTCTGAGGCAGTATGGGACAAAATTTATTCACTGTGCACACCAATGACCATGCAAAGCTATATGGAAACACTGTCATTTTGTAATATTTATAGTATGATTTTTGTAAACTTCAAAATCTAAAAGCATTTTTTCAGGTACAATGGAGAACTCTCTAAAGTTCTCCATTATAACAGGAAGCCATCTTCAAACGATAAGCTAGCCTAACACTGACTCTCTCTCTCCCTCCCAAAAAAAGCTAGATTTTCACAGAATCTAGATGAACATTGATTCAGTGATTAGACCTCCTCAGGTATTGTGGAATAGGTATGAGAATGCATGACTAGATTTGAACCAAGGATTTGGAGAAGAGCCAGACAAAGGACAGGTTATCATACACTGCATACAGATTCTCTGACTCTATACATTAATTGAGACCCATTAACTCTGAATTGGTCTGGAGGAGGATACACTGAGATAGACAGTGAGAAGTTTGTGAGCAGGATCCAGTATCTGCATCTTCTGAGGCAATATCTACCCTTTCAGAAGCGAAGTCAGTCCCAAATACGACAGATGAGACATGCAATTAGATGTTCATAGAAACACTATGAGGGTTGAGGTTGGAAAGGACCTTCAAATGTCATTTGTTCCAGCCTTCCTCTTCAATCAGGGCCAATTAGAGCCAGCTGCCCACGACCATGTCCAGATGGTTTTTGGATATCTCCAAGGCTGGGGATATATTGTACGTGGAGATATCAAAACTCTTTTTGAGAAACAATGGCCAACTTCTCAACCAAAACCACTACAGCCCTACAGAGGGCAGATCATCCAGCTGCCTTCCTGGTCTGGAGATCCATCCCCTTATTACAGCATTAAAAAAGGTCAAATCAGAAAGACAAAAACAAGTAATTTTAGGATTCTGAATTAGCTCCAACCAAGAGAGCAGAGATACACACATGTTTGCAGGCTCCTTTTAAAAACTAAGAAAGGAAGACTATGACAGCAAATAATGTATGTTAGTGCTGTACAGAGAAAATGCCCCATACGTAGGAAGAGAAAAAAAAAAGTGGGAGGGTCTGTAAAGAGAATTCAGAAAGGATATATAAAAACCACCATTATTACATCCACTGATTTTATTTTTTTTTATTTAAAGGGTAGCTAACAAAATATTTAAAGCATTTGACATAAAGTGTTACATGCTCAGAACTAATCAGTTACCTGGCCACCAAATGGCATTTGTCTCCAGCAATCTGGAGATGGAAGGACACAGCAGCAGCGGTGACAGATAATGACAGTTAAGACTATGCATCATTATTTACTGTCTATATTTTGGATTTATGTAGACCATAGTCCAGGACTCTCCAGTGCCAGATTATAAGGACACAAATGTATGCATACATACATAGCCAGAAAGCAAAAGACTGGTTCTATCCTTGAAAGGTTACAATCTAAGTAAAAGTCTGCTGTCCCCTTTAAGGATAACAAGCAGAAGGCAGAAGTGATGGGGAGAATGGATACCCTGAGTTTCTAAATGACTTTGCTCTTTTGAGACACCTACTCTAAAAATGTAGCTTGCTTCCTGTATTCCAGACATCATAATTAACTCCACAATGCATCTAAAACCATAACTGACTCACACAAGGACGTCTCCTGTTAGCTAACCAGTGAAATAAACAGGTGCTTCTCCATACGAGAAACTCTGTCAGCAAGAGTAATGCTCCACAGATCTGCACTGGGTCTTTGTTCTTGTTGAGAAAGCAAGCAAAGCAGAAGCGAAATGACCTGTGAGTGTCCTGACCTGTATCTTGATTGCTCAAGTTCAGGCAGTTTCTGTGTGTCCTTCCAGTGCTGATCATGCATGACTCAGTAAAGGACAATCTGAACGTCAATGGCTTGCACTGAAATAAATCTGGGCCACTTGGATTAACAGCATGCTGGAATTTGACTGACCTTCTTAACTTATTACAAAACAGATAATTTTTAAAAAACATTTCAGAGAGACAGGGATAGAAAGAACTGTGTGCCAGAATGATTATAATTGTGCTGTTATGTACAGCAAAAAAATAGAAACAAAATGGTCATGACTGAATCTGAACTCCATTTTGAATTGCAATTGTAAAGCAATCAGCTGTGTCAACACAACAGCACTCAATTCTTGAAGACTATACACGTTATAAGAAAAAATATCTCTTCTGTTAAACTTGCACCATATAAGCATATTTTAGGACCTGGTATTTTATCCTGAAACGCAGATATGTTCAGAATTATATTTAACTGATTGGTTCTAGGTCAAACACTCACAAGTATCTCCTCCTGAGTAACAGACTACTATATTATCTCAGCTGGAGCATTCTACACAACCAAGCAGGGATATTTGGATCTTCAGTTTTTAAGAATCCTAATTTTAACTTTTTAAGTAATGAGGAAAATATTCCCTAAGAATGTGTTTGAAACATCAGACATTTGTTTCATAAAATAACATATGAGCTCACAGAAGAAGCTGAAGAAAACAAATTTTAGACTGGCACTATTAAGGAGGTTAATCTGGAAATTCCAGAGTAAAGACTTTATACAGTGGGAACCTTAAAAATGTAATGTGTACACAACAGTCTTGTAGAGATTTGTGAAGATACAGTCTTTAGCTATGAGGATGTACATCCAGGATGTAATATCACAGGTTTGTTTTTAACTGCTTTGAACACTAATGACTTATCTCTGCAATGCCATGTGCTGTAAAGGATTTTGATTACAGTTTATGACACTCGGAGACCTCCTTTAATGGTCATTGGTATTTGCTGTGAAAAAGACATTGTTCAATACTAGCATCATTTAACTATATAATGATTTTGAAATATACTATTAGAGTTACTACTTCAATGCATTGCTGAGCTTCTCGCTACAGATCCCAACACTTCTGTATTATCACGAGCCCTTCTTGAAATTCTTTTCTTCTCCAGTTTTTACTACTAACATTTAGATATCATAAATTATACTTTTTTTTTCTCCTGAAAGTACTTTTAGTATGTAAGCTGATTATTTCAACGGTTCATTTCAAACGATTATTACTTTCTTCACTTTTAAAGCACCATTAAAATAGGGGCAAAGTAACTCTTTGCTACAGTGATGGCTATATAATTAAATGGTATCAAAACACTTCATGTAAACATCCTTCATTATGGGTGGACGGAGTTCTGCAGTTAATGGAGTAATATATTAAAAAAATATTTATACTCCACTTAACTCATCCAAGTAAAATTATATGCACTATATGTATATTGAGACTACATATATCTTAACTAAACGTAGTCCCCTTCTCTCCTTTCACTTCATAAACCATTATCTGTAGCGATAAAATAAATTAGAATAATTTAAGATAACTCTTTGTACTTATAGTATTTATATTACTTATATATTTATATGACATCGATTCAGGAATTGAAAAAAATCATTCCAGTTATTATACACTCAGTAAATCTGTGATACACTCACTAGCAGTGTATTTCTTCTGTATTCAGTGGAACATATGTAAAACGAATGAAGAAATTATATATTTTGCTACTGCATAAAGTATTTCACTGTGTTTGACTGAGACCCAAAACTGTTCTGGATGATCTGCTCTGAGGTACTGCTCATTTTCAGGTGTTTCTTATGTAAATTTAAAACATTACATGATTTGACTGAAAGAAAGGACCCTTTCAGGCTGAGGACTCCCAGGGATACATCACCAAGACAAACATGCTCTTATGCTACAACAAATTGCAATGTAAAAGACTGTGCAAAAGAACAACCAAAATCTATAAAGGCAGCTTAAGAACAATCACTTAATGTCATATTATTTAGCGTATATTCAATTAGATTTAAAAGACAGATTTCAATTTTATGTAATAAAGATTTTCTTTGAGATTATTCAACAAAGTAAGAGCAAAGAATCAAGAAAAAAAGGATTGTGTCCTCCTGGAAACATGGCAGACTTGGAAGGGGAGATTTTGGGTACTATCATTCCAGATACTAGTGTGCAGATCTTAAACACTGGAGTTAAGCCCATTTGGCTGTTTTGCCTGGGAAGAAATCCTATTCATGGTTTTCAAATGTTTTATCTTTTCCTGTAACCTTCATTCAAAAGATGCAGTTCCTTTGAAAATGCATTTCTTAGTGTTCAAAGTTTTTAAATTATTCATGAATGAATATTTTCTGTTTTAGAAGGATGTTGAATGGCAACAGTTACAAGCTGAACACTGTGCTAAACAAGCTTTTTGTACACTCCGTCCTTCAGTGTTTAGTAATATATAAAAATGAAACCGAGAGAAAAAAAGTAGAGGATCATCCTTGAGAGGCAATTTTGGTGAAGCATCTGTGCTCTGGGGCTTTTGACAGAGGCATCACCACAGCCAGTGGTAAGTGCAGCTGCCACTGCCCATCCCAGACAGTTGTATACCGACCTGGAGGATCAGGACATGCAGTCATTTGGATTGCAGCTCAGGGCAACCCTTTCTAAGGCTGTTTTTCCAGCGGGTTTTAGTCACTCTGAGGGCTAGCATTGAAAGATTAACTTCTCCTGGCTCAATGCTCTTGGCATCTTCCTTGTGCCAGCAATTGCTCACTTAGAGATTAACAAGATGTTAGAGAAATTATCCCACTGGAAAGTCATAAAGTGGGGGAAAAGCCAGCAGAGAGGATGTGAAGACAGAACTGCTCTATGTAAATCCCCAAGGTCATCAACAGGTGTACCAAATTCCAGGCTGACATTTTTTGGCTTGTGAACATTTAGAACACATGGGAAAGCTGCTCTGTTATGTGAGATAGACAACTGTACAGTCTCTTGTAACTATCAAGTCTTTAAGCTGGTTTTGCTCACCATCTACCTTAAACAGGCATGAGACAACATCTCTTGCAGAAAAGCCTTGATATGTCCCACCCATATCTCTAAGTTCCTTGTCTTCTTACCTGTGCTGGTGTATATGCCAGCCAACCCCTGGTACAAATATGATGATAACAATTATTCAACTTAAATAACACACTTACATATTACCACTCTTTAAATTTTTTTCTTCTTTTAAGTCGAAACATTGCTATGATCCAGCTGGAAACCTAACCTTCCAAATAGTTCTACTTGCATAACTAAAGGAGTGGTAAACTGCAGTTGTGGCAAGAAACGGCTGCAGCCTTTTAAAGTGTTTCTGCCAAGAGAGAGAATGTAATTTCAAACTATCTTCTCACAATTTGGAAGCCTCTACATGGAAATATTTGGAGAAATTAAAATGAATTAATTACATTTGCTATTTCAACGTACTAAGTACATTAAACCTCATCTCTAAATGTCTCATTTAGGAATAAACTATCTAATTAAGGTTGTTTACATTTGAATTTATCCAAGAAAAATGGTCAAAAAATTAAATGGACACTACAATGACTTTCTTACTCTCAGATAAAAGTGACAATAAGTGACATTTTCCAGGGGAACAATTAATGTGATCTAAGCCTACTCATGTATTTTCTTTTAAACATTATTAGGTCATAAGTGGGCCCAGCTAGTAAAAGGCCAAACCGTGCTATTTCTGAAGGGAATAACTACAGAGAAATCTATTGTCCTTTAATTTAAACAGAATTAACTTGCAGTATTTACCAAATCATATTATTTATCTATGTACTCTTATTTAGAATTTTAGTTAACTAAAATCTGATCATGAATGGGGAGGGAACTTGTACTCAGAATCTTTCTGGTCAAATTATCTTTATGGAATAACAGTTACCTGCAAGGTATAATAAAATTCAAGCCAATTTTTTGTCAGTGAATTGTCTCCCTCTTTCAAAAATGTACTTGGAAGTAACACCACTTGTTATTACCTGTTTTTCATACAAACTCTGGTATGCAGTAGCTTCAAGCATCATGTAATAAAACAAGAAAGTTTTATATGCACTACGCTGAAGTCCTGCACTAGTCAGTTTTGAGTGTTTTTTGTAACACTCAACCCAGTCTCAGTCCAGGAAGATCCACCAGAGAAGTTTCCCTACTCTATTCCACAGATTTTCTCCTTTTCAGAATTTCTTTTGTCCTAATTTTTGAGCCAAAAAGGCATCTTAATAAATAAAAGATATTTAAATAATGTTTGGTTTAGAGAAACTGTTTCTGAGCTTACTGGCCTCACTGTATCTCTTCCAGCCTCACAGTCTCCAAGACAGTCCACATAATTAAGATATGAATAAAATTTCTGTTTACTTTTGACAATGTATTTGTTATGTTCTCAGAGCTTAACTTGAAAATTATAAAGAGCTGTGCTAAAACTGTTTGCAAATACAAAGTACAAAGTACAGTACCTACTGAAATACTTGCAGACTTGTGTCACAATGTAACTGCTACAAATATAAACATGTAAAATACTTCAGATTTAAAGTATCCTCTGACCTCTTTTTTGTCTAAAGCAGCATACTCAGCTTCGATGCTTTCAGCTTCAGGATCACGTGAAAATACCATTCGAGATTCCAGGTTAAGAGCCAGCTCTTTGTGGTGCTGTTTCTCTGCACAGTCACATGGGGTATCTTTATTTTCATTTTCTGCAAACAAATCTCCACCATGTTTTACTAGAAGCTGAAAAGTAAAATGGCAAAGTAAGCAGTTATTTATTAGCAACTCTAATAACACCCTAAAGAAAAGGCATGTGAGTTAAGAACACAAAAAAAACCCCCACCAAAACAAGAAGAACAGTACAATTATTATAGTAATAATAATGATCTTTAGAAACAAGGATTATCTATTGTTATGAAATAAATTGCTGCTTGCTTTCATGCATAATTATACCTATATCCACAGTAATCCCACAGAACCACAAAATCTAACAAACACATTACAAGGTAATGTTGCACAATATATTAGTTAGGTTTTAAAGGCTAAAATTCTGCTTTACTGATATGGTCAGTGCCCCATAGAAAATGAGGGGTCTGAGGCCCTCAAACATGTGTCAAGATGGAACTAAAAACACCTTTAAATATTCTTTCTACACAGGTACTCCACCATTTGTACACTTGGGCTGACAGAAAATAAGAGATTCCTTAGACAGATCAGAGGATTCTGATTCACAGGGAGCACAAAATACTACTGGCAGCAATACTTTGTTTTTGAGGACATGAAAAAAGTGAAATGAAATAATGCTTATTCCAGAAATTCTAATATGGTCCAGTACTGTGCCATTTCACCAACCTTGCCTCTTGCCAGTAACCCTCCCAAAATGTAATCTCTAACTATTAAACCTTTGTGCTGCTCTCTTAACTTGCTAACTTGATCTCCTGCTATAAACTGACCTGATATAAGCAAGGACAGCATATGCCATAGATTTGGAAGGCCCAGGTGGACCATTTTGCTGATTTATTATGACACCTTTATATCATTACTACAATTACTCATCTTGTTTCTAAATAAAGTCTATAAACATTATCTTGCCTTCAGAGCATGATGTCTGTAACAACAATATCCAGGGTATTTCAAAACTCAGGTTCTAATTTTTATGCTTCTAAAAACCCCCAAACTTCTCTAAAATTATCTGTTCTTCATATAAGCCTTTTAGATCATGATCAGACATTCCTTAATTTTTACTTCAGTAGAAGAGAAAATTTCCTTAATCTGTCACTGCAGAATACAGAATGTCTTTTACAACCTGGATTCTTTCTTGTAGATTGGGAAACCTTTCCCACATTCTCCAAAATTAAAAAAAAAAGCAAATGCAAAAATACCACAAACCAGTGCAACGACAATATTTAGTTGAGAAGATATTGGTGTCATTGAGTATTTGATCTTCATAGCAGAGTATCAGGCAGAAATACAGATGATACTGGGACAATTACCAAGATACACAGCCAACAGTTAACCTTTGTTCTATCTAAACTTCTTAACATTGCCAAAACTTTGTTAACCTGAGTATCATATTTTGTCTGTTCATTTTAACCTCTAAGAGAAATTTAACTGAGGCAACTAAAACACCTTCTGAGGAAAAAGAATAATAAATATATTTGAAAGAACATTCCATAGACTTAGGCAGCTCAAAATCTAATTAGCAAGATGAGGAATATGCAAAGCAACAAGTTTTTAATAATGATGCCATATTTCTCTAGAAGCACTGTTAAAAAGTCTTGTGTTGCTTGATTAATTGAGATTAATAATCTAAACAATCATATTAGCAATTTAAACAATTGTAAAAATACCATTTAATATGCTAAATATACTGTGATAGTGTGGAATGTATCTGCATAAAATCAAATCTGTTCTGCATGAAAGTTATTATTGTCTATGCAGTAGTTTGAGGTAAGCACATAATTTTACCCAAACTATCTTTAGCAATGGGTTCCACACAGCTGTTCTGCTTGGAGGAAAAATCTAGCACATGTGAATGGAGCAGTATCAAGACTGCATATTTGACTATCAACTTGGAACAAGACAAGTACTTGTAGGTACTTCACCCAAAAGGATCCATATTTGGGGTTTCCTTTTCTTATTTGGGTGTGGTGGGGATAAGCAAAGATACACAACTGGGGTTTTCTTGAAAAGTGGTGGAAAGTGAAGGAGACAATAAAAAGGAATGCTGTTCTGAAGTGAGAGAAACCACCGCGAAAAATGGGCAAAAGGCACTCCTGGGGTTTTAAGAGACCTTCAGTTTCTGGAGAGAGAGAGAGGACAACCTGAGGATTAGGGTCAGTTTTTTTATCTCATTTTTTTTGTTAAGAATTTTAATCCTCAAATACTTCTAAGAACAAAGAGATAATTGTTAGTGTCTTTCACTGATCTCTCAGTTTCAGGCTTGGCGAAGGCATGTAGTGTTCCTGTTCATAAACCTGTTCCTGTTGAAGGAGTTAGAAGGACTACAGACCACAGACTGGAGGATTTAGGATATCTCAGATCCAAGGTCTTCTATCCCATGGTAGGGCACATAAAGAAATTTGAACTTGGGGGTGTACACTATGTTTCTAATGCAGAAATCATGACTAGTTAGGACTAAATAACTCTGGCAAACAACAATTCATGTGGATTAGACTGTAAATTCTTTTTCAAAGACAAACTGAAAGCAAATTAAGAGTCAGAAATGGTTTATGCAATTACAATACATATTGTCAAGATAATATAACCCAGTTTATATAGTTAAATGGGGAACTAGCAGTCTGGTAACTGGATTTATCTAAGGAATCATATTACAGACACTGAGAAATAGAATGATAATTTGTAAAGAAGCACAAACCATGAACTTTTATGGTGAGTTTAAAACAAATTGACTTTAGTCTTCAGTTAAAAGCTGCAGCCCAGCTCCAGAACCACAATTCACTCTGCAGCAGCTGTGATTCTTTCTGACACTACAGTCTGCCGGGATTTTACTGCATGAGCCCATTTGCTTCACACTCTTGAAATTGAAACTTTTTCAACTGTTGTGTCTAACACCACTGTATAGCCTCATGTAGGGACATGAAGGCAGAAACTGGCAGAATACTCCTTGCTCAAATCCCTTGTAAATCTGAAGTCTAAGTTTGTAAATACTTGATATTGAAATATGTTGGAAAGTTGTTACTAAAGTTTTCTTCAGTGTACCATTTCTCTACCAGAAACAACCTTTCTTACGTCAAATCATTTTATGTGCCTGTTTCTCACCAACATTTTTCAGAGGTCATTCAATGCTAATTGCTATCTCCCATTTTCTCATATGACATGCACATTTGTCCTTTATTGTATAGTAATTAAATAAAAATATGTTTAAAAGCAAATGTCTCATGTTGAGGAAGGACAGATAGAACACCTGTAAGTGAAATGCCTATAGGCAGAATTTATTGGGAAGTTGGATCAAATAAGTGGCGCTAAAATGAGAGAAAAAGAGCAACTTGTATAGTCCTATGCAACTAGTTTCTTTATCAAATCTGAAAGAATAAAAATTTGACAATCAAAATAAAAGCAGTAGTAACACAGACCTAGGAGACAGCCTGATATTTGTTTACAAATAAATCACATCACAAGAGGCTCTAAATCAATCTTATAACCATGATTTATTCTGGATGAAAGAAAGAGCCAGACAACACCTATATGTCATTCAGTTGCCATATATATAGTTAGCTGGGTCTGAGTATACTTCAGCTAGCAAAGATTGTATGGTGACTTGCCTCCCTGGTGAAAATCAGTAAGCATGTAAATAATTTCTAAGCACATGTTGAAGACAAACTGCTGGTGTGGAGCTTGAGGAGCTGTAACAACATGGGGCAGCAGAAAGAGAAAGTATAGGGGCAAAACTCAGGCTGTGTTACTGGAGGTTAAGTATCAGCAGCTAACAGCAGCATCCTCTTAACTCCTCTCAGTACTGAGCAGGGAACCAGAAAGGCAGCAGCTTAAATAATAGCATAGAAAATGGCATCAGGAAGATGAGTTTTCATTCATTAGAAGCTCGAAAATCTAAGGATGAACTGTATACTAACAGAATGAAAGAAGGGTTGGATATTGGATATATAAATAAATAATAAATAAAAAGCCACTATCTGAACTTCTATAGAAAAGACTAATGAAAAACCAGAAGGTAAAGAAGAATATTCAGTTCAAGTGGGTGCACAGCAGAGGTTGGGGAACTGAAATGACAAACTTTAAATGAGAATTCTCAGACAATATCTGGAAACTTGGCAGAATGCAACCAGCAAACATAATGTGAGAATCATAGAGAATGTGATGCTGTATACCTTTTTTTAAATAAATCCCAAACTAACTCTATCAAGAAATACCAGTGGAATACAATTCTGTAATGAAACAAACAAAAAAGCTTTGGTGAACGACCTGACTAAAACCATAACAATAAAGATAACATGGCTACTAAAAATAAAAGTGCTGCAAGGAAGAAAACACGAAAATAAAGGGAACTTCTGTCACTGCATCTCCCAAGTATATTTGGAAAATAGATAAGCTAATAAATGACGCTTAAATTAAAATTTCAGACTACATAGGTGACTAGATAATAGACAAAACAGTCAGCAAACACATGAGAGGAGTACTCCTGACCAGAGTAGTCTGCAATACCTAATTAAAAATGTTACCACCAAAGAACCACCCATTAACCATTCCCAAGGATTCATTAAACTTGTAAAAGCAGTAAAAAGACAAGAAATCCACTGCCAGCTTTCAAAAAGCAGTACTAAGTAAGTCAAGAAATTCACTGCCTACTTTCAAAAAGTGGTAAGTAAGTGTGGAAAAAAATTCCAGAAACATCAGAAGAATCTGTGAAGAGAGACAAACAGGAAAGAATCATATTGAAAATAAGAAGCTGAAGTTACCTCTAGATGAAGAATACATAAAGAACAAAGTCTGGGAAAGGTAAATGCAAAATCACAATAAAGATGACTGGCAGTTTTTTGTGTGTGTGCATAAAAACTCAGAATAAATAATTTTAAAACATCACACAGTAAATCTTTCAATGTTTTTGTAAAGTTGGTTGCTGGACAAAGTGTATAAAAGCAATCTCATATAACAAATAGCAGGAAATTGGTATGAACTGTTGGATTCTCTGTGGACGTAGCACACATACTTTATGAAGGACACAAAAGAAAGTCTTTCAAACTGAAGTCTCAGCACAAGAGGTTCTAGAAAAATCAATAAACCAAATACTAATATAAATACCCAGCATCAGACGGTACTTATGTTCATGAGTCCTAATGAAACTCAAATATGAAACTTCTGAACAATTTATTATAGTATGCAGCTTACTGATTAAATCTGTCATGGTACAAAATTAGAAGATAGTAAAAGTAACACCAATACTAAAAACAGCTCCAGAGAATGTTAGGAAAGATTATCAGGTTTTTACTCCAGAGAGAGGCCACCAGTGAAGTCCCAGAGGTTGTGGGACCTGACTGTTTAAGATATGAAGTTGTTATCTAGAAGAGAAGGTGAAAAAAGAGGTGCTAAACTTTGCTGATGATACTAAGTTACTGATCACAGTTTGAATAAGCATAACATTATGAACAGAAGAAAAATATGTAAATTTCACATGCAAATGCTGAACTGTGAAGTAATTGTTGCCACTGAAAATACAAATCTTGATGTTAAAATAGACAGACTTATTAAGATGTTAGCTGGTTTTGAAAATGTCTGCTCGTGTTCTTTATATTAAATTACCAACACAATTAAATACTAGTTCTCATTACTCGATATAGTTTAAAAATAAATCTGACACAAGATCTTCAAAAGTCATTCCCAATTATTCATTACTATCCACTACTTTCACAAACATTAAAAAACCTGAACACTGTAAATTAAAGACATCAAATCTGTTCTTGAAACATGGACAGCATTTCCAGTCTCAGCTGCACAGCAAAATAAAAAGAGCTCTAATTTTCTCTTGGGTTTTTATTTCACTTCTCTTTACACATATAGGATGCCTATGCCTACCTTTAAAGCCTTTTCTCCACTGTTACAGTCTTGTAATTAATTCCAATTTTTATATGCCTACATGAGTCTTCTTCATGTTGAGGAGTTATTTTCACGAAATTAATGTATATGTAATCCATTTCTTTCATTTTTCCCTACAGTGTATGTTTTGGGCTGTTTATCTTTGTAATTTTTCTAATTAATGAAAAATAGAATTAAAATTTAAGTCAATATAACATAACAGATTCCCGCCCCCAAGAAAAAAAAGCTTTGTGAAATATTGTGCATGCCAATTACTCATAATATACATAAACTTATATATGGACTTTTACCTCAACACAGGTTTTCATCCCTGAGGCAGCAGCATAGTGCAAAGGTGTATTTTTTTTGTTATCAACAGCATCAATGGCTGCTCGTTCATATTGTCCTTCATCCAGCTTTGCTCCCTTCCACTTGAGGATCATTTGCAGACAATCAGCTCTTCTGCAGTCGTCCTCCGAGGGTCGTGTCAGGCGAGGATGAAGAGCTCCCTCTGAGATCATGATCTGAGGTCCCATACACAGTAAGTGCATAGATGTCTCATTGTGCACATTCCTTTTATTTGGATTACCATCTCGAACAAAAAGGAAAGTTCTGCAACGGGGGAAAAATATAGAAGAAAACTAATTAGCCACAATTCCATTTATTTCCTTGAAGTGGGAATGGTCGATTATGACAATTCTCCTACTTGCAAAAATTTTGATTACCCATGTTAGTGACAAATGTTCTCTAACAGAGAATTACTACTGGACAGCTTTCCTCCATTTCTCTTAGGAGTCCAGAGCCAAGATCTGGATGCATTATTGAAATATCACTCAGTACCATATACAATTACTTCGTCAGTGTATGAGAAAGTTTATTCTACAATTCTGTGTTGCATTGTGATAAATGTTTTTAAGGCACAAGATTGATGAAATAGGTACTTTATTTCTTCTGCTCTGTCCTGAATAGTAGTGCATTTGGTAGTTTGCAAATAGATAACGACACAGCAATTTGTTAAAAATTCATTCTCCTTTGCCATATCTTTAGTCAGATGTAAATGCAGCACTTACAACTTCTTGAAATATTATAAATACTATTCCTGCCAGCACAGCACGCATTGAGGAATGACTATTGACTTTTCCAATATGGAAGTGCAACGTAATGCAAAACTCTCCCCTCTATAGGTGACACAAGCTGGGAAGAATTTAAGTGTTCTCTTGAATACTTCAGAGCCAGATCAAAGTGGACAATATTACCAGCAAAAAGAATCAATCCCTTAGGAATGAAAGGGGAACAACAGGCTGATTTTTAGAATCACAGCTCTGAATCCTAACAACATCTGAGACAACACAGCTCCCTTGCTGCTTCTTGCCAGCAAGGATTATGGAAGTTACAATCCAGATCTGAAATGGAAGAACCGAGACAAATCACACAAGCCCCGTGCATCTGAACGTGCTTTAGCCTTTTGAGGTGTAGTAAAATATGTTTTTCTTAAGGGAGAGTAAATGGTAGGCAATGGCAGAGAGGAAAGATCACCTCTTTGAAGGATTGGGGTCAGAGAGACAGCAATGGTAAAAGAACTCCGTGTGAAGGGAGGAAGAACAGGCATTGTTCCCTCAGGTTCCCAGAAGGGGAATACCAAGCTAAATCTGAAGCATGGCACGCGCATTCAAGAAGTCATTGCAAAAATGCCTGCACTGTTCCCATAAACCCCCTCACACATAAAGCCTGCACAAGTCACTGTATGTCTTCTCTCCAGGCTGTTCCCCGACTCTGAACAGTTTGCAAATATGAAAAAAACCAGTTATTCTGGAACTCCATTAAATTAGTGCAGGGGACCAGGTTCCACCCTCGCTGACCACACCCCTAAGACTAATGAAAAATAGTTTCAACCACTTTTAGGCAGCTCAGCCACCTGAAAGCAGGTGCTGCCAACATACAAAACCAGACATTATTGCTCCTGGTGAGCAGTGAACTTAACTTACCCAATTTGGCAAAAAAAAAAAATGTTATTTACCTCAGTTATTGATAGTTAAAAGTCTAAATGCCATCTCCTCTTTCTGTTGTCCCTGAATACATACCACCCCCTTCTCTCTCTCAGAGTTCATTCATGCTTTGTTCAGGACAAAGAATAATCTTGAAACGATTCTATTAACAAAGGAAGAGGTTATACAGGGTAGACAGGAATTTCCCTTTCATATATTATTGAAAACAGTCTGGACAAGTATTTCAGTAGAAAAAACTAGGCACAGGTGATCTGGTCCTGCAATGGAAGAATGTCTTGCTCAGTTGCTCAGTTGGATTTCTGTCCTTTATTCCTCCTGAAAATCTCTGAGTGGTTTTAATTTAAAATAAAACTTATTATTAAAACACCATTCTTTTAAATACGTGGCAACAAAGTATTCAGAGGAAAACACAAAACAATCTCCTCTATGTTGCCCTATTTTACAGCAAAAACGTTCCTTAGAGAAATCTCTTTCATTACATGATAGCTGACATGATAAATGCATTTGTTAGGAAATATGAATATGCCAAACTTGAGATTAAAGATCTTGTCAAAAAAAGTAACAGTATATTTTGTTTCCTTGAGGCTTTTTGTTTGTTTTCAGAGGGAAGGGATTTAGCTACACAGGCAAAATGCTTCAGAGCCAATTACATGAAATGGTGAGACTAACCAGTATCAAACACTATCCAAAGTGAATTTGTTTGTTTGAATTAGCTTTACAAAGTATGAAACTAGAGACAGTAAGAAAGCAGGGGAAGGAAGGTGGCAAAGTCAGAGACAGAAAGAGAGAAATGGGAAGGAGAGAGAAGATGGGGACAAGAAGATAGATTCTATAGAGGCACTTGGAAATGATCAGCTATTCAGCATAAGAGGAAATCAAGCTAATCCTGAAAAGCCCAGCCAAACCCATGACTTAAAGTTCAGAAATGACTAGCATCCAAAAATGGGCAAATTAATACATTTTACATCCACAAATTCATTACCCAACAAGGCTCCATTTTTAACAGTGGTATTTGGTGCATAAGACTTTCACAGAGCAGTGCTGTAGATCCCTGCAATTTGGCTCACAACTTCAGAGGTATAAGAAGCTAAATTTTGCCTGGAAATGTACTGATAGAGTGAAAATATGCATTGCCTATGGGAAATATCACTTAACCACAAGGCAGACAGACTTTACTCTAGTTGCAGTTTCCAGATTTTGCTTCAATCTGTAGCACTTTTCAGAATCCAAACTCGAGGTGACAAAAGCATGATAAAAGTGTTGAAAAAGTGACAAAAAGGAAAGGGCTGTAACATTCACACCTACTACTATCTGTATTTGCAAAAAAGCAGCAAGAAACTCAAGATCACAAGGCTGGGAACTTGAATAATAAACAACCGGGACACGTCCTCACTTTGGGAAACTAACAACACAACTATTTCTTCAGGTTTGGATAAAATCTTTGATGCTTGGGGCATGTAAACCACCATATTTACAGTTTCTTTCTCCCTCTAAACAAATGCTATATATATTTTAGCTATATATAGATACATATTGCTGGAACTAGATGATCTTCAAGGTCTCTTCCAACCGAAACCATTCTATGATTCTATGCTCTATTTGTATGCATAAAAAAACCATACAAAAATATTTTTCCATGTGTGGAAAAATAACAATTAAAAACTGGTGTAAAATGAAATGATAAAACTAGTTCTGACAGCTGGAGGCTAAAGCATGTCTGAATATGCTCAAATGAAAGACAATGAAAGTAACAATTTTTGAAAGCAAAACACTTACATATACTGTATAAAGTAGACAGCCCTTGTAAGTACAGCTTGCTAAAGAAAGTTACACTGCAAACTCCAGTGCAGGCATGAACCTAAAGCTCACAGCTTTAAGAGAAGTATGAGTATTAATAGAAGAATTTTAAGAAGAAGAATTAAGAAGAATTAACAGAAGTATGGGTAAGCCATGAGTTACGACACATAGAAGAGCCAAGTCATGTAACCCAGTAATTTAAAACTCATTTGCAATTAATTAATTCATAAAATTATTGAATCATTCAGCTTTCAACACAGTAGGTCAATAGTGATGCATTCAACCTTGAATAACTATGATTATTTCACTAAAAGTACTTTTCTCCCAAATATATTATAAGAAAACAATCACAGTGTACTAGTAACCACTTGAAGAAATCTTTTTAGTCATTACTGTTTTAAATAATTTGGTGAAGAGTACTGTTTTTTACCTGATGTGAAATCCACATCCAGTAAATACAATTATTGGTATTGTTATTCGTTATACTAGTGCTAGAAAGTTATTATTAGTACTTACAAATTTCTTCTCTGTTTCACTAAGATTCTTAAGCATTTCTTACATTAATCCTTATATTTGTTATACTGTGGGCCAAAGAAAAATTATGCTTTATTTATGGTTCCTATGACTATTAGGAGGAACAGCAGCACCAAAACAGAGATTAAACAATTCCTAATGCAAAAATGTATCAATTACACCTGTAAGTTTCTGTTCTGGTCCTGTAACCAGAACACTATTGTTTTTATTTATGAGTTACTTAAGTTTAGCATTCCCTTGGACAGTCAGGAATACTGTTTCCAAGATTCCATGCCTCTTCTGGCTTTTATTTCAATATTCTGAGTGGGACTTCAAAAGAAATAGAACTGAATGCCAAATCAGAAGTGGCTTCCACTGAAGCTGGCTGCTTACCAGCAGCTTTTGTGACAGTCCTCTGTAAAGCAAAATCTGTGTGATTTGCATCTCTGTCTCTGGCCCTTTCTTATATACATCTCTTGATGGCTAGAACTAATTCTCAAACATAGATGCCATCCTTCCAGCCTTGTCTCTAAATCCTTCCTTTGAACACAGATTTTTTCTGAGACCATCCATGCTGAACTCTCTTCCTGCATAACTGCTGACTATTATTTTTAGATTGGTCTCAAACAAATGTGAGATGAAATAATAAGCATGAAACTACCAACAAGTGTGTTCACTGTCACCTTTTAAACACACAGATTTATATTTCTGCACAGGACAACTATCTTTGTATCAGTTTGTAAATGACTGGCAGTGTATGCTATCTAGTGTTGGCATTATTTACACAGCAATAATGAAGAAATTACACAGTGAATACTATCAAGATTTGCATTTCTATTTCTTAAAAACCATAAATGTATTACAGAAATTGTTTCATCTTTATCTCTCCCACCATAAAAATGTTTTCAATTTGTATGTCACTTTATCTTTAATGACACTAATTTTTATTTTCCTTACATGTCCCAATGATGTAACTTTATTACATTAAATTCAAAAAAAAGCGTGAATTAAAAAAAAAATCACATCATCCACGATCTGTATCTTGGCCAAAAGGAAAATTGGGCCTATATACAATGTCACTGAATATTTTACTTGGATTTTGCAATTAGATATAAAAATTAATGAGTTATTTCTGAAAAATTTGAACGAACAGATCTCTCTGGTAAGGAAGCCACATGTGCCTCTAACCCCAGGGTGAAGTGAAGCCATTTGACACAATGCTTCAGTATTTACCAATCAACTCCATGGAGTCACAAACTCTACCTGGCAACAAAATTAGTTGAAATAAAGATGTGGCCATTCTGGTTGGCAAGGAACAAAGCTGTACTCCTCTATAAACCAAAGAAAATTTTACTTTGCCTGTGGTAAAATGTTCACAATAGCTCTACTAAGGAGAACAGACAACACAGAACGAGAAACCTTTAATAGTGTACTGCATTAATAGATCTCATTTCACCAATCACTAACAAAGCAGACTGTGTGATTTCCACCAAGAAAAGTAAAATTAGAACAATTTCCTCTGGGTGCAAAAAAACCTAGTAGCAAGAAGAAGCAATAACACACTCAAGAGTGGCAGCTGTAACTGGAGAGCAAAGGCTGTGCTGTGAGCAACAAACTCGTAAGCATTATGTACCTTTCATCTACTAAGGTTAAAATAATCAGAAGTCAGATAGAAAAAAAGTCAGCTTTAAGACCTAAAAACACAGCAGCTGACTTGCTTTTGATCTTTGCTTGTAGGTCAGACTGTGATTAGGATAAAGTCTACCTTCTGTTTTGTATTTTCTGAGGAAGTCATAAGGAACACCAGGGAAGATACCTTGAGAGACCACACACATCTACTCAGTGAGAACTGCTTTTAACTGAGATTTTGAGCTTTAGGGAAAGCAAAACAACAAAGTCAGCCAGATAAAGGTCTGAGTTTTTCAGCCTGCCTTATTGTACTTTAGAAGACAGTGCCCAACTGGGTGGCAGCCTTTGAGGAACATAGCAAATGCTACTTGACATTTGTAGCTGCTCCTCTAAGCGTCTCCTCTGGTTTTTTCCCTGTCTTTGGCAGTTTTCTCCAGGATTTAGTCACAGTAAAAACTTGATCACTTTTAAAGGCTTCCTATTTATACTTTGTTCATCATCTTGACTTCTTTTTAGACTGACTATGATGAAAATGACCTTATAAATTACTGTTTTCTACCACCCAGTCAGATGCTCTGCTACTGAAATCAGGGGCACTTCAATCCACTTGGTCCTCTTGCTTCTTTATAAACATGCCCACAAAGCCCTGTGAGATCACATTCTTCATTTATTATTCTCCTTCATCTAATCAAGAGCTCCCTTCAGTATTTCATATTCCAAGGAATTTGAAAGGTGATGAAGACTCACAACCACACAAAATAACTAATCTAAAAAGGACCTTACAGAATCAATTCAGCAGCTGAGTGCAATGACAACAAAGCAATTGGAAAAACACCAACGCTCCCACTTGGACAGATCCAAACACTGCACAGATCACTCACCACACACCACAAAAGGAAAACATGTAACACTATACCACAAGCAGTATGTCCCACAAGTAGAATTCATGTCTCATTGTAAAATCGTCAAAGTGTTCAGTTTACAACTTTTTTTGGTTTTTTGGGTTTTTTTTGCAGGTGCTTACTATTCAATTTTACATATTTAGTATAATGTAGGATGAGATTCATCTTCTCGGCTCTGGTGACCTACAGTGCAAACAACTATGGCTGATCCAGTTCTCTTAAATTCCCTTAAAATCAATGGGAAGAAACAGGCACTGCTGGCACATACTTAATTTAAAACACTTTAAGGTCACCTTCACAATACATGAATTGTGCTGTTGCCTTCACCAATTATTCTGACTAGATTTATTATCTATGTCTATATTGACTATAAAGGAGACCTAGTATGAATAATTCCAGTGGAGCCATACTTACTTTTCTGAATAAAATTAATTTAAATAGAAGTATATTTGAAATAGTTATCTGTATAATTGTTGATAATTAAAAACAAGCTTGCTTTCTGTTGCTCAAAGTAAATGACCCAGACAATGACATTCTAATAAATTATTCAGATGAAGTAGTGTATCATATACTTTAAGTTATTAAACCAGAACAGAATTATTTTGTTATGTGGAAGAAACGGAATATAGTTGGGTGGTGTTAATTTGTATTAAAATCAGAAGCCAAAATGTTAAAAAACTACTTTTAGGAAAAAAGCTTAGGCAACCATTATGCCTTCATGATTTTTCTTCCAAATGAGCTTTAAAATTGGAAAACATCAAGCAAATGTAATAATTCAAAGAATGACCATGAAGAACAAAAAAAGGAGAAAAAAAAAGACTCCTCCAGGAGTTTTCTGAACCACCTACTTGAAAACATCCATACATTCAATAAAAATTTCCTTACACTGGGATCCTGTAGTTTTGGTTAAAAACCCCACAGTTTTCCCATTTGCCTTATTAGACAAAGAGCTGCTATGAACATTGTTATTTTTCTTTTGCTCACATTTATATCAGAAGTACTGTTAGGAAAGCAATTTAAAAAGGAACACTAGACTTACTGTCAAAGCATTGAATAGATGTTCAGAAATTTAATAAAGAAAAAATTTGAATTTTAGCACCTTTCTGAAGCATGAATCATTTAGGTCTATTTGCATCTCAAAGCTTAAACATTTACAGAACTTCTGTCCGTCACAACAGTGAAGTAGCCTCTTTTTGATTTCCATCTCCAGAAAAAACAATATCAAAAATTCAGAGCAGCTTCAACTTTATCATAAAACAAGCAACTACAGAACTTCTCTAAAGCCAGATGACCTGCAAAAAACATGGTTTTCATCAATGCTTTTCCTTAACATCTATTTTTGCAACATAAAAATCCTCTAATACCCTCTAAACTTCAGAGAAATCTTGTTCTGAAAAACAGGCTACACACATGTCCCTCAAAATCATCCAAAACTAATTTTCAACCTAACTGCAGTGGATGAAAAGCCAACAAAACCTGGCATGGGAAGAGACATTCCTGAAAGTGCTGTGACGAATGCAACAAGTTTCCTGGGAAATTCACCCTCCACAACACCCTGGTAATATCAACCTACTTTTTTGGATTGCATTACAATTGCTTGGACCAGTCCTTATTGAAACCTCTTAAACAGCCAGAACAGAAGGGGACTGTAGCTGAAATTCCAAGAGATGCATATTTAGTTCAGCCTAGAGGAAACCACCAGTATTTTGCTGTACTGTCATTCTTCTGAAGTGAAATATACCTCCCAAATTATAACAATGAAACAAGAGATATTGGCTATGAACAAATCCGAGGCATATTTACCAATGTTTCTCTCTGACTGGCGAAGCCTTCATTGCCAGAGTTGCTTTACCACTATTACTGAATGGCAGACATCAAGAACCTTAAAATAAGTGGGTTTGGGTTTGATTTTTTTCTTTAGTTTCGGCAATCACCTCAACTTCCAGCATCTCTGTAACAAGAAAGTCTTGTTTCTCTTGTTCTAAGAAAAAATCAGCTTCATAAACCTTTCCTGTCTCCCCAGAGTTCCATGTTTCTGTCATCTCCTCCTCCCCCCTCTTCAGGCTAGGACCAGTAGCAACTGCTACAACAATCCACTTTTGGCTTGAATACTCACAAAGTACTCAGATATAGCAGTATGAAACACACAATGAGGAAAATCTGTCACTGATCCAAAAAGCTTCCCAGCAAAGCTGCAAAACTGAAAGTCACACCACATATATTGCAAAATGACAGTTTATCTAAGGGTTTTTTTTTTTCCTTTCAACGTCAAGCATGTCCTCGTGATTTCCAGTCACTCCATCTCAACCAGACTCTGGAAAGTCTGCTCTCTTGTCATAGCTCAGGAGTGCTTCACCAACAGCCAGACTCTAGGGAGTAACTTTCCACATTGATAGCAATTCTTTCAAACTAAGCAGTCAGATAGTCTAAAATGCACCTCAGAATAAAAGCCTGAGGGCACTGGATATGCTTGATCATCTGAAGACTGCCTTT
The DNA here is from genome assembly GCA_013399835.1 of Leptocoma aspasia. Lineage (NCBI taxonomy): Eukaryota > Metazoa > Chordata > Aves > Passeriformes > Nectariniidae > Leptocoma > Leptocoma aspasia. The sequence goes on along the minus strand of VXAX01003726.1, from coordinate 839,465 downwards.
TCTAAAGAAAACATGTTTTCAGTGTGCTTTGTCTGTAATATTTTTATACATATTTATGGAGTGAAATTTAAATTATCTTCTTGAATATGAATCTCCTGTCAAGACCTTAATTCACAGGGAAACATATACATGTTTTTAGTGGAATGAGAGCAGCGTGGATGTTGTATAAAGCTCTCAATATTCATACGTGGGGTGCTTCATGAACTGCTCCAGCGTGGGTTCTTCCACAGGGTACAGTCCTTCAGAAGCACACAGCTGCAGCGTGGGTCACCCACAGGGTCACACGTCCTGCCACAAATCCTTCTTCTGTGTGGGCTCCTCTCCACAGGCTGTGCAGCTCCTGCCAGGAGCCTGATTCAGTAGGGCTCTCCGTGGGCTGCAGGCTCCTTCAGGGCACATCCACCTGTTCTACTGGGGGTCTTCCAGGGGCTGTGGGAGGATCTCTGCTCTGTGTGGATGTCCAGGGGCTGTGGCAGGCCATCCTGCGTCACCACAGTCTGCACCATGGCCTGCAGGGGAATCTCTGCTCCAGTGCCTGGAGCACCTCCTGCCCCTCCTTCTCTGGTCTGGTGTCTCTGCAGGGCTGTTTCCCTCACGCTTTTTTTTCACTCCTCTCTCACAGATGCTGTGCAGCATTTTTCATCCTTTCCTAAGTATGCAATCACAGAGGTACCACCAGCATCACCAACAGTCTCAGCCTTGGCCAGTGGTGGGGCTGGTTTGGAGCTGGCAGACGCCAGCTGTGCCTGGTGTGGGGCACACTGATCTCTTCTCACAGATGCCATCCCCACAGCCCCCTGCTACCAAAACCTTGCCCCACGAACACAGTACAATGCCCTTCTGTCAACTCCTCCTGACAGGTGTCACAACTGGGTGCTGAGGGTTGTCCTGTGACAGCCTTGGAAAAGGGGTTCCTCTCTCCTGATGAGCTTACTGGCTTGACACCAAGTCTTTGAAAATTCTTATTTGAGCTAATTACTGTGCTCAGCAATTTTTGGTTTTTAAACATTAAATGCTATGTTAAAACAAACTGGTATGTCAGGTAAACATTATTCAAGGCTGCAGACCAAGTTATACATTAATGGAATGTCGACTGTTCTGTTTTTTATTTCAACATTCCTAGTATACTAAAGTTTCCTATGATACTCATTAAAATGATCAAGAAACAATCCTAGCATTTTAACAAATTCTTGCTGAATCTTGTGAAAAGAAATTAACAGCAAATTTTCACATCTTGATCCTGTTTCTGGGCTGTAAATGTTGGATGAAAAGTGCAGCAGCCAGGTGACTCAGATACTTGCTGCATAATAACTGTGCAGCTCGAAATCATTGAGAAATTTTTGTTGGCTTAAGTTTCTGCCAGTAGACTTCATGCTGGATTAAACCAAGTTTGTCCAGGTTGGGAGTTTTGCCTTGTGAACCTTTCACCTCTTCTCCGGTTTCTTGTTTCTTTCCTTCTGAGATCACTGCAGCAGGATGTCCCCAACTCCCTTTCACTGCAAACTCTGTGCCTTTGGCCAGTCACACCACCCATACATGTGAGAACAGGGAATTTGTCCCTTTGCCTCAGCATTGCCAGATAGGATACTTCTAAACATCCCAGAATATCTCTCTCAATGCATTCTGTAATACAAAAGGTATACCAACAACTGCATCACACTACTCTATTTTGAGAAAACATCACACAGTAAACTATAAACACATGTCAGTTCATATTTGCCTACAATAATACAAATCTCAGCCTATAACAAAAAACTGAATTATATGGTATGCATGCAAGTAAATGCTAAAGCTTGTAGTTAGTGTTGCTACAGATTCCTCAATATTTAAAATGTTTTATGAAGAGATAAACATAAAATATTATACTACTATGGACATCTCATAATTGTAAATTTCTCTCAAAATAAAAAGAGATGAAAATTAATTTATTTTTAGGTACTGAACTTTATCAGTAAATCAAAGCGTTCCTTTAAGTAATCAGCTATTTAATCCCTGCCCTATCCAGGACTTTCTGCATGAGAAAGAAACAGCTTAACTCCAAAGCACTTGTGCCCTTTCTGCTATCAACTTAGCAGACAGACATACTGTAAGGCTTGTATTTGTTCACTTTTACTACTTTGTTTAGATAAAAAGGCTACATTTATGTGCAGCATGCCTTAAAGAGAAGCCCTTAGAAAGACATCAGAAAAGTTAATAGTTAAAAACTTCAGTAAATTACTCCTCACTCCTCTAACAGTCTGGTTTTCAGAACCAGACTCCAGCACATAAAGGCACCTGCCCTATTATTAGGGACAAAAAATGTATTACAAACCCTTGACTCAAAAAGGCAAATGAATGATTCTTTTGATCATTAGTTTGTAATGTGTGAAAAAAAAAGTTGTCCTGTGAGACTTAGATGTTGAAGGTCCTATGTAGCTAGTAGCAAAATGGCATTTCTAAATGACTTCTTTTTAAAAATACAAAGCAGTTACTTGAGATCCCATCATAATCATGCAATATGAATTAACTAATGCACTGCTCAGAAGTCAGTAATTATGACTATTTCTTTTCATATGTGCAATTTCATGAGTCCTTGTTGTCTCAATGAGACTATAATTTCTTAAGAGCTATTTTCTTGAGAGAAATAACCTGAAAATCTCAGAGGAAAAAAAATCATATGGAAAGTGTAAGTAAAAACTGGACACTATTTAAAATGCGTTTTAGTTAACTCTTTTCTATAATTCAAGAATATGGAATGGAGGGAAAACAAACAAAAAGTTTCAGTGATGAAATGAAAACATCAAATTAAAAATAAAAATACAGAAGAGGGAAGAAGAGAAAAATATTTAGCCAAAATTGAGGCAAATGAGAAATTATAAAGTAAAAAACTGGTTAGATTAATCTAAAACACTGAGGAAAAATGTATGGTGAGAGGCCAGAAAGCTAGTAAAGTTACAGCACACAAGTACAAAACAAACCTTATGAATACTACAGGCCCATTTAGACATAAACACAAAGATGAAAAGGATATTACCAATAACACAGTTTAGTATTTATTTCTGTTCTGTTTCCTAATATGAAGAAGAGAAAATTCTCTCTAATAGTGCTCACTGAAGAAGAAGTATAGCAATGTCTGCCCGGTACTATCTTCACAAAATACTAGATTAGAACAGCTTTTCTCTGCAATGTCTGGACATGGGTAAGATGTTAATCTTCAATTGATCTTAGAGTACTGACAAAAGTACAAAATAATGGAAATAGCTAATATTAGGGATTGCTGTCCATGTTGACTGCAGCAATAATAAACTTACTTACTATCCAGATATTAATGTTCACTGTTATTATCCAACACAAAAAATAAAATCTGCCTGAATAACACAAGAATAAATATATATTGTACCATCTAGAAGTAGTTAGAATCAGAGTAGTATCCACACAGCTTTGCAAACAGATTATTTAAAGACAGGAAAACACATCAAGAATGATGGAACAGTCACTATTTTCAAAGAACTGTAGTACAGGAGTCTTCAGGAAGCAAGCTAAAACTGCCCAAGACTAATGTTACAAGAAAGGAACAGATACTGAAAATTAAAGACTGTTATATCAGCCTATGATTATAGATTAATTTGCATGTTTTCTATTACTACTTGAACTCGTTACAAATTCTGTCTGTGCAACACAGACATGCACGTGTATGTGTACACCTGTGCACACACACATCAGGTGTTTATAACCTGGCTGACACTCTTGCATTTGCTAGGCCAGTTTTTCACACCCAAGCCAAATTTCAAACGCTGCTTACCCCAGGATACGATTCATTCCATGCCTAGCAGCATAATGGAGCGGAGTGTTGTGCTGGTACGTTTCTCCATAAGAAGTATTTGGGTCAAGAGTTTCTTTTAGTTGAGGGTTGCTCTCATAGATTTGGCAGGCCAAGTTTTCATCTCCATTTATAAGAGCTTTGCGGAATTTGGTGGTTGTATTTCCCATGTTGCTATCCTAGCTATCAATGGCACTTCTTCCTTTCGCCTTCATCCACGTGTTGTACGGTTCTGTAACATGCTTCACAGCCTAAAAAAGACAAACAATATTCCAGTTATTCTGTAAAATACTTTTTCCTAGATGAATTAACGCAGAGCTACAGCACTATAAATAGGCAGGTGAAGAAGTACATAGGGCCTAGAAACTCTACTCATGAATTGCTGAAATCTTTCTAGGTAAATGCACGCAAATTCCCAATTCTCCACAGATCATTTCCCTGATAAATTGTGGATCTCCCTCCCTCTGCAAATATCCTCACTACCTATACTCTTTAAACATATGGAAAAGAAATGGCTAGTATCAACCTGTATTAGAAGACTGACATGAACATGGAATTTCCATGAATGAGAAATGAATTAAAAATTAGACGTTACTTCAAAAACAGAATAGATCTTAAGCAAAATTCTTACACAAGAAGAAAAAATCTTCCAAAAAATGCAATAAATCAGACATCAATTTAACTTTTAATTAAAGAAAATCATATTACAATATGCTTGAAGCACCTGATTTTGTGTAGGTGGGTGTACACAGCACCCTTCTGTGCCAGTAAGATGAATGCCCATGAACACAGGAATTACTGTGGCCCCATCTTAACAGCTCTGCTAAGCAGACTTTTTTAAACACTTAACCCCTTACATTTAGATCTACAATGAATGGGTCCATACAACGCCTGGCACTGGTACTGGCACAAACCAACTGCACCTTACACTACTTCAAAGTACTTTCCAGCTGCTATGCTCCCCAGCCTCTCACCTTTACCTGATGGAGGCAACCAGCAGATTGAGCTGCAAAAAGCCAGGGCAGACAGAGCATCTCTGCTCATGACACAGGACAGCAGGAGCTTATCTGGACGTGCAGCTGGAGAGAGCACATGTTGGTTTATGTCAGGGGACAGACAGGGGAGTCAGCACTGGCTGTGGCTGGTAGCACAGTGAACCTTCTAGGAGGTCTCTTTTGTGCATGAGTCATCCCATCCACAGTGCTCCATGCCAGACCTTTCACCCCACAAAGCACACACAGCGATCCAAATATGCCAGGCACAGCAGGTTAGGGGATTGAGACTATGTTGTGCACATAAAATCAGACAGGGCAGGAGCTGCCCAGTACCTTATATTCAACTTCTTGGGACTATCTCAAAGCTACTATTTCTACATTGGCTTTCCAACACAGTTACTGGTACCCCTCAGCCTTGTAGACGGACGAAGCAGAGGAATCCAAGGGATCTAGAGCTGCAGAGAATCCAAGGGAATCAGGATGTGGATAATATTCACAGTAAAAGCAGTTGAGGAAGCCTGGTGAACAGCTGCAGTGACGCACTTTTGTTTCCCCAGAGCTGTTGTCACCAGTTGTCTCATCAGCTAATCTTATCAGTGTGGTCAGGTCTGTTCAAGAAGGAGGGAGGTGGCCTTGGTGGCCTTCATTTTAATCCTTTTTCCTACAAAATTGTGGTAAGACAACTCTTACTTTGAGCTGTTCTAAGGTAGCAACGACACTGCTGTATCAGCTTCCTCTACACACTAAACATTGTCTGAGACCAGAGTTACCTCAAGAAGAACCAAGTAGGCACTCACAGCAAATAGACTTCAAATCCTTCAAAAAAACAAATTCTTCATATATCTAGCTATAGAAACAAACCAAAACCTAGATTATTCAATCACACTAGAGATTCTGCAACATTTTATATCTTTCTGTCATTGATATATTTTAAAATACAAGCATGGAGATAGTATGCAGATATAATATTTATATTCTTCAAGAAAGTCACTGCACATTCACATTACTACATCACAATTCTCAGTCCTGTAAATTAATGTGTTTTCAGATGCAAAACTAGTTGCATTACCCTACATACTAGGTAGTTTCAGGCTTTTGTCTAAAAATCCTTTAGTTTATGAAGAAAAGTTCTACACTCTTTTCAGTCAGCCAGCAGTTCATAATACGTTCAACAGACAGAATCTCAAAAATAACTTGAGAGAATGATTGTCATTTAATTTTAACAAGATTAGTTTGTGGTATTATATTATGTCAATCCCTATCTACCACCAGTAACTCTCAAGACTATAAACTAAATTAGATGAGAACAAATGCCTAAAAGATACCAGAATCATCATGGAAATCAATAATGAAGATCCCACTAATGCCTATAACACTAAGAAAAGCACAAATCATTTGAAATTAGAACGTAACAGCACCAATTTCCATGCATTTATTTCTGGAAATCGGCACACAGATAACTTGCATCAGCTGCAGAACATGTTGCTTCTTGCCCAAACTGGAACATTAAAATAAACCTGGGTAGGGATGAATGAGAACACTGAGAATGGAAGGAGATAAGATGGTGCCCCCAGGCACCTGAGAGAAATCTGGGACAGGGTGTTTCTGTTGAGATGTTGAAGATGAGATCTGAATGGATTTAGGCAGGGGTATGGAAATGTATGGGAGAAGTGAGGGTCTCTGTGGGGTGAGCTAAAAAGCTCAAGTCATTTTTGTGCAGAAAAGGCAAAAAATCATTAGTTCTTTTGTACACCGAAAAGACTTTATTTACTTTTGATGCAGTATGGATATATTAGAATGTTGTACTGTCATCAGTGACTACTAATATAAAAGATGTAGGCACATTGCTTGAACTATTATGTACATTATCATATCATCAGGAAATTTTAGGAATATGCAGACTGCACCATTAAAGTCACTGAAAAAGCAGTGATATCTGCTTTCTTTAAAAAAGCTTACAGCCTATGTGTCCAATAAAGGGCTAAATATAACACAGACATGATACAGAAAGGTGAATGAAATAAAAAGAGTAAAAAACTTGCTTGTGTAAAAGGACCAGACTCCAAAGGAAATGAATCTCAGTCAAAGGAAAGGGAGAATTTTAAGAAGGATAGAGACAGAGCTATGATGTGGCTTTGAAAAGATGCAAGTGAACTCCAACACAAAACCAAGAATGAATGCAGAGGTATTGAAAATTTAGCAAAGGCTAATATAAATATAGCTATCACATTATCAAAATAAAATGAAAGATGATAGAATGGGGATAGTCAATGAAGGCCCTTCAGGTGATGGCAAACAGCTTATATCTGATGTGATAGCAAGAAACCGAACTCTGGAAGAGTGCAAGGAGAGAAGTGACAGGGTCAAAATTAACCCAGAAAACAATTCTCTACTTAAAACACATGTTATGATAAACTATAGTAATGTCCGTCACCTTCCACAGTATCCACACAGTCTTTCATCTTTAACACTACAATAGGCATTAGTCCTTTATGCTTTGGAAATTTGGTGGGCCACAGAGTATTTTTTGTTTTCTGAATAGCAATTAAACAGATCAGCAGAAACACAGAAAGACAAGGGAGAAGCTGTCTCTGTGCTCTGGCTCTAACAGTTGGCTCCCAGCATGTTTGGAAGTCCAGAAGAAAGAAAGATGTGACAGCTGCTGCCTCTCTCAAGCTGCTGTAGTTGATGAGTGCCCTTCTGTAAAATATTCAAACCTGCCCATTTACAGTGGTCAGTTCATCTTTCAGCAAACAGCCCCACTGCATCTGGCACCAAAGCAGCCTCTACCTCAACTGAGAGAGAAAAAGGACAAAATGTCAGCTGATGCAATAAAATTCTGACCTGAGAATGGCTGAAAGCGGCCCAGTCTGATGCCTTTAGTGCAGTTATCTTTCCATAAAGAGCTTCCAACCTGTTACATTCTCAGAGAACAGAAAGTTAACGAGCAAAGCTGGAACCAGGCATTCAGGGAAAGGAAACTTAGTTCACTCCTTCTGCCTGTCATTTTGGCATTTTAGCGGTGAAGGGCATATAATACATACGTTTCCTCTGACACAGGTGGCAGGGAAATAGTCTGGAAGGTTATCAGCCAGTCAGCCTGAGAGACATGGAGAGCTCCTGTGAGCTGAACTCAGGTGTTGCTAAAGCAGTTTCAGCAGCTCCTGGGCTCACATGGGTAGTGTGCAGTGTCAGTGTCACTGCTCCTGCTTCCCTCTCAGTATAAACCCAGCATTTAAAATCCTTTAGGCTTTTTTTTAATGTCCACATCACAGTGGAAAAAAAATGACCACACAAACATGACAATTTTCAAGTATTTTATCTAAAGAAAATGAGACTTAAACAGAATTTTACAGGACAAATACAAGATTTTTTTTTTTTTGCTAGGCAGATACATGCATTGAATCTTCAAGCTATGTGGTAACAAAAAGACTGTACCATAGCCTTCAGCATAACCTTACATCATTTATCATAACTACAAACATCATTTTACACCAAAAAATGCAGGAAAAACTGCCATCACACTTCTCTACCTTAGCAATAAACAGTAATTTCTATGGCTTATTAGCAACACTTTGGTATCACAGCTCTATAAAAATTTAACAGAGACAGCCACTCTCATAGGAGCTTGACAATTGAGTACAAGATTAAAAAAGAGTGGATAAAGAAAGACATGAGTAGAGCAAGGAAGCAATGAGATTCTGAGAGCAGTTGCACCAGCTGCCCAATTACTATTGATTTTTCCATGGCCATCAGCATAGAAGTGATGCTGAAGAAGAATGGTAATGACATCATAGGATTTTAGAAGGAGTTCCTCCTTTCTAAGTGCTTGCTAGAAATTTGTAAAAAATAGTAAAATATTGTACAAGGGGGATCAGGTAAGTATTTTGGAAACATCATACATCTAACACTCATTTATAACATACCTTTCTCAATTTACATTTTAATTGCTTTAATACTGAAGCAGAATTTCTTACTGAATGTAGGACTAGCACGTGTTGATACAGCAGCTGTTCTAAACCCTGGGGAATGAAAAAAAGGGAGACAGACACCACACTGCTTAGAAAATCTATCAAAACCAGTAACAAAATACTCAGGTTTAACTATGAGAAGAAAATCCTCTCTATTTCTTGCACCAAAAAACCCCTACTGTTTATATAATGAGCAAAGATTGGGATTGAAGCTAGTAACCATTTGCAACCTATTTTTTTTACAATGTAACACTTCATAATTACACTGTTTAACCTTAAAAAGTTTAAGTACAATTTGCAGTTTAAAAACCTTAAAAACTACTTCTTAAGTAGTTTGTCATGTAAACTGTAAGAATATTCTTGTGGAAAAGCTAAGTGAGCCAAGATCACAGAAGTAAGACTACATAGCTCCTCATACTTCTTAATCTTAATGTTATTAAAATAAAATACATTAACTAAAAATAGTGTACATTACATGGTTTCTAAACTCTTCAAAAGACAAGTGATAACAAATCAGTTACACGAGGATAAAAAGATATCAAAAGTAATTGTTTTTCAAAAGCACCTGGCTTTTGATGAAATATGAAATACTTTGAAATTGCATTCTAAAAGCATCTTCTGCTTCAAGCACAGTTAGCTCAAAAGGTAGCTATTTTATTTGCTTTGGATACTGCAGTTAAATAGCTCATTTTTAAAAGCTGAGTTTCTATAATGTTTACTGCAGAGTCTGTCCTACTTTATAAATCGTATTTTTTTGCAGGAGGGAACCACAAACCTTCAAGGTTTAGGAGAAAGCCTTGTGCCCCGTATGCTTAGGATAAGTGTCACATTGTGATGTTGGTAATTTTAATCCTCACTTCTGGGACAGACTAACACAAATGAAGCAAGTCAAAAGTTATGTTCAAGAACTCTTAGAATACCAGGCTGTCTCCCAGAAACAGCAGAAAAAGCCCTGGTTGGTGCTCTTCTTCCTCTCTTACCCTCTCCTTACTACACAAAGTAAAAAAAAAAAATTCTCACTTTACCAAGAAGACAAAATTAAGAATGAAGCACTCAAATGTGCATGCCTATTTTACATATGGATGGCACAGATGCCTGCAATTAAGATGCAGCAGAAAAGTTAGGCTAAATCTAATTTTCACATGTTTATAGACAAGATTTAGGATTTGTCAAATTTTAATTAATTGCAAATTGTTCTCACTGAATACCTGTATCTGGGAGAACTTTTCTGCAAAGTCTGAAGTAACAAATGCACTTGTAAAGCTTGAAAATTGGTTATAGAAAAGAGTGGTGGTGTTTAGGGTTTTTTTTTTACACACTGAAATATGCTAAGGTTTGTGCCAAAAGTTCTAAGTCATCAACAGGAAATAATGAAAGCGTCTCTGCCATTTTAAACCTCTGTGAATAGGACTTAACATTATCAAACTCCTTTTACATTTTACACATCAAAATACAGAACAACAAAAAAATAATTGCTATGCCAACATCGCACCCTTCATACAATGATCACAAATACAACATTCTCTGTGCTTTAAATACCAAGGTTGAAAAGTGGCAAAAATGTTGAGAGTTGACTTGAATAAAACATATTGTGGGCTAGTGAGAGAATTAATTATTTCCTCATTTATATGCTTGTGGGATAGAGAGTCTAGCAACTTAGGTTACAATCTCTTTATGCTGGCATATGTACCCACAAGTTGAAGGTTAAAGTTATTGCTCAATTTAGTAATTTGAGACTTTGGCTTACTGACTCAGCCATAAAGACTTCCATCCAGGTGGAGTATTTTCTTTCAGACACATTTCTTTCACAACTGTAGTTTGTGGAGTAAAAAGGATTTTAAGAACGGCTTTGGTTTTCTTTGCACTGTTGCATTTAAAGGGATGCAACTGGGGCAGCTGCAGCATAGACTAGAAGCAGTTTAAGAAAAAAACTCTGCATAGATGTAGCTAAAGTAATTGCTACATTAATTTTAATTGTGTTGTCTACAATACTTGCATTCATCCTTTTAATGAAATATGGTAAATACACTGTGGGGTAGGTACATACACACATGGCAGGAGAGACAAGATACTGTGCAGCCAAATCAAAGGTACAATGTGACAGCTGGACAGAGGCTGCATTCTTGCAGGTAGTTGTGTGTGGGGGGGGAATCCAGCAGCACAAGTTAAAAGGAGCAATCTGTTGTGGTATATACTTCTTTTCTTCCCTTTAGTGAACAGCAATTCAGTAGGATGGAACAAAAGAATCATCATTCTATAATTATGCTCCGGAATATCCATTAGTCTCAACTGTAATTGTGAATTCCTTTGAAAATTCATTCCAGGGCCTCATGTCTGCAGAAATTTTTTTAAAAAATAACAAGAAAACCCTCAAAGTTCTGTGAAATTCAGATAACACTTTGGAGTTGTTCCCAATGCAACTGTCTGTCAAGGCCTTAATAATTTTAGCAATTTAATTTGCTGTACTTTAGTCAGTGATAGAAATCAGAGAATCATGGAACATCTTGAGTTGGAAGGGACCCACAAGGATCATTATTCAACTTCCAGCCCTGCACAGGATAACCTCAGGAATCACCCATGTACCTGAGAGTGTTGTCCAAAACTTTCTTAAACTCTGTCAGGCTTGGTGCCATGACCACTTCCCTGGGGAGTGTGTTCCAGTGCCCAACCATCCTCAAGGTGAATATATTTTTCTTAACGGTATTTTTAGGTTCCAGGCACAAAATACAGCAGAACTTTTTCAAGACTATGGTTATGTAGACTACTCAAATAAAAAATGTAAAAGATTTGTACCTAGTCTACCAACATTAGCACCCTAAGACCTTCTCTATCTAGATCAGAAGGGGAAGAAGCACAAAAAGAAATGCTTGATGTTTTATTAGATTAAGGCAAGCTACAGACAGACATAGTTCTGGCATTTTAATCCCAAGCACACTGTTTGTTTTAGTATAAAAAGCTTACTATAGACTGTTCCAGTGGCTAAAGTAAAAGTACACTTTAGGTACAGTGCATAAAACATTGTCAGTTTATTAAGGATCTGTAAAAGTGACTTCTGTGTTACAAGCCAATGCTGATAGCACCACCTTTTCATCACAAAGAAGTGACCAAGTGTCACCCAGCACTCGTATAAAGAAGTAGCAGCAGCTGATGACTCACAGGACACTTAGTGATAAACTAAAGAATATGAACCAGAGAGTGGTAATGTTCTTAACTAGTGCAACACCTCCCATGCTGGCAGCACATGAACACACTTCAGTCACCGTGTTGCTCCTCTGGTTTCTCTCTACCCTCACACACACACATTATGCTCAGAAGATGGGAGCCTCTCTGCAAAAAACATCCAAACACACTTTCCTTAGCTGTGAGATTAACTCAACTGAGCTGGGTTGTTGCTTAAGACAAATGTGTGTTCTCTCTGAAATCAGATTCAATAGCCAAAAAACTACAGAGAAACCACCACCAAGAGTTACAAGGCAACAGCTCAGAGAGCAAGGGACAGATGGAACTCACAGACTGACGCTGTATGGGGCAGAAAGTCTGAAGAAATTTGTGTGTTTCTGTCAGATTGATCTGCCTAGAAAAAGTGAGAGTAAAGACAACCAGGACTGGCACAGAGCACTGATAGAACACGAAAGGAGGAATGAAGATGGCAACATAAAGAACTATAGAAAACCTCACGGGGAAGTTGACTGACCGTTCTCTACAGGGTACAATGTGCCTGGACCCTGGCCTTGACTGAGTCCAGGCTGTATTTTTCAAGTACATTTGCTCACCTCAGCACAAGTAAACAAGTTTGAAACAGCGTAAGGGCCCAAAGTCAGCCTTCTGGAGAACCCCTGGTAGAATCTGGCCAGCCAAAAGCTTTAACGCCAAATTCATTTTCAGTGGTGTTCAACTGACAGAACTGAAAACAAAACTTACTGTCTGCAAAGGCACATCCACAGAAAGTGAAACTAAACAGGATGGCAACACAGGGATACTCATGAGGACACTCGACAGTAAAATCTGAAAATCCCTTATGCATTTAGAAACCTAAGCATCTTCCTGAAGCAGAAGTTTCTCAGTTTGAGGAAGCTTTTTCATATGCAAGAGTATCAGTTTGTAGGGTCATACCCTTCCTGGATCTTGTAAATGTGAGAGAGGCCTGTATGGTGAATCTTCAAATGTAAGGACAGCTACACAAGGTCAGGCACCTGCAATAAGATGGCACACAACAAGCACTGCTCCTTTCTAAAAGCATACAGTCTCATTTGGAAATAATGAATATCTAAAGTCAATACATTTCAACATAAAACCTACTGGTTTTATAATCAGCAATGTATTTCAAATAAAGTAAAAAGGTGAGGAAACAAATAAATTTAGATTTTTCAGTGTCCAATCTCATAAAATATGCTGTATTTGAGAATGTCAGAGGAAGGCAACAATCACAGCATACTACCACTAACTCTTGGCTCATAACAATACTACTGAGAGGACCAGTACTCTATCTGTAGACTGGTGATAGTTCCACAGGTTGCATGTTCTGAATAAAATAACCAACACTTTCTGTATTTTCTCTATTATTACCAAAAAGAATATTTTCTCTATTATTAAACTTAAAGCACTGAAAAGAACACTGCACACCATTTCAAGGAATATGCAATTTTGTCAGAGTTCCCTACTTACATTTAAGCAAGCTACACTTTGAAGACTAGATGAAATTTCTATTTAGTGCAGGATATTAATAGCATAAATATATATGGATGAAATTCTGTAAAATATACTCTGATTACATGAAAGGACTATCTGTTTCCATGTTTTCAAGTGGGAGGTGAAGAAAGCACATTCAACTGTCTGAGACAGTTGACGAGCATTGTTCACAAACGTACCGGACCAGAAAGAAACACGCACATACTTTTATTGTTTCCTGGAGGCATTCTTATCTGCTGGTTTTGTTCCATGTAAAGCTAAAAGACAATGTCACCCCACTGATCTTTCAAAGAGACCTTGATTTTTTTCAGATGCATGAACAAACCCATTTCCTTTTAACAAAGAGGTAATTTAACTAGTCAGCACTCCTTCAAAGCAACACATTCATTTAAGGTCTAAACACAGAAATCTGGGAGATCATTGTGTGTCTAAAATGAGATGGATTCCTGTAACAAAGTATGTTTTCTATACAGTATTTAAGAAGCATTTTACAACGTTTCTGAGAGACAACTTCGGGAATTATTTAACTCCTTTTAGTCCAAGCACCCTCCTTATCAAGGTGCTGAGTCCCCACAATCTCAAAAGTCATCATTGCTAACTAAGAACAAGCCATTCAGGTAACGAGCCATGCAGGAACAAGGACCATCACTTGCATGTTATGTACACCAGAAAATTAGGAGAACTGCAACTGCTGAACTTCTAATAAAATGGTTAATATACCTACCAGCAAAATTCTGACTTTCGCAGGGAAATGGAGAAATTATATATTGGATCTAATCTAAAATGAATTTAAACAAACACGTAACTTGAGGAAGTATTTTTAACTTTTCCAGAACAACTCTGCTGAAATATTTGGCTGTTTTTTCCACTGCAGACAGTTTAACAATTTACATAAAGGCCATGGATAACAAAATTTAATTTAGTATGTCACATACAGTCTGTATTTAGGAAGATTATTCTTGACACCAGCGTAATTACAATGAAACACAACCTTGTTGTGTAACGATTTTTAGCTTCAAGATGAGTATCAAGCCAAAGAAAACAGAAAGAGAATAAAGATTTTTAAAAAATCCAATATTACTTGAGCTTGAATCACAGGAGGGTTTGTACTGAGAAGAATCATTGAAGATCAAAATGTCCAACCCTTCTGTCCTGGGCAGGGACATCTTTCAGTAGACCAGGCTGCTCAAAGTCCTGTCCAACCTGAACTCAGTCATGGGGCATCCACAATTCTGGAGAACCTGTTTCTGTGCCTTGCCACCTCATCATAAAATATTTCTCCCTTATGTCCAATCCACATCTACTTCTTTCTGTTTTAAGTCAATGCCTCTTGCCTTGCCAAAACTGGCCTTGGTAAAAACCCTCTACCTTTTTTACAGAACCCCCTTTAACTATTGAAATGCTGCAACAAGGTCTCCCCAGAGCCTTCTCTACTCTGGGCTGAACAATCCCAATCTTTTTAGCATTTCTTCATAGGAGAGGTATTTCAGGCCTCTGACCATTTTTGTGACAGTCCTTTGGACTCACTCCAACAGGCCCATTCTTGTACTGGGGACCCCAGAGCTGGACACAGTGCTCCAAGTGGCATCTCAAAAGAACAGAGTTGAGCAGAGCAGGGGATAACCCTCCCTTGACCTGCTGGCCATGCAGTTCTATTACTTCTTTTATCAGTTCTCCTACTAACATAATCAACATACCTAGAGACTGATGCAGACACTCTCACAATACAAATGACTGCTGTTCTGTGTAGAACTGACTGTTACTGACCTTTCCCATGTAAGGCAAGGAACGGAAGAAGGAGAAATGCAAGGTACCAGAGTAACTTACTTGCAAAATCTGACCCATTTGCCATCAGAATTATATGAAACAGAACATTATACAGCCTTAATATTAGAAAGACTTTCAAGAACCAGACTGAAAAACATACTGTTTTACCCAAGTAGTAAAATCTTTATCATTTTAATAGAGAAGTTCTTCAACTATTTCCATGAAGTTTTCACCAGAAGTAACTGTACAGACACTGGGACCATAAATAACTGTACAGACACGGTGCCTGATGGTTAGTGGAACTTTGGAACCCCTGTGATCACATCCAGGGGTCATGCTGAAGCCAGAGAAGAGAGTAACAGCACTCGTGCTATTTCTCCTATGCTCTCGCTATTCCTGCTGGCAACCAGATAAGACAGTGGAAAAAGAGCAGCAGAAGGAACAAGCCTGGCTGAATTTCCAGGAGCAAGAAAAATGCAGGAAACAAGGGAAAACAGTTAGCAGTAGGTTGAAAGGAGAAAGGACTCTGCACAACTTTCCTCATCCATGGGCTGTTGTCAAATGTTATTATGTGCTTTAAAATTAGTATTTATATTAAAAATCTAAGCCATAAGCAAAGAAAGCAGATGTTCTATCATAGAAATAAAAGAATTTTTAATTTTAATTTTTCTCTGTTCTTTTCACAACTAATATTGCTGAGAAGTTTGGGAGCATCAACTGAGGAGTTTTCTGCTCACTTCCGCCTGGCATAAACTTCAGCTCACATGCCCAAAGAATATTTCAGAATCACAGATGTAATATTTTTTTAAATAATTATTTTAGAAGTCTTGCTACATTCGTCTCTTACAGCCTTTCTTAAATAGCAAAACTTTGATATAAACCCCATTCTTTATATTCTGAACCACAACATCCAGGTCACCAGATTCTTACATCTTGTGTCTGCTGGAACATTTCACTATTGCATCCACTGTTTCAATTTCTTATTATGCCTGAAAACAAAAAACTCCCTGTTCATGCAGAAATGTGTCATAACAATAAAAGAGCATCTGTGCTCCAACAAATCCAGTGGCATTTGTACTGGCTAAGGCTAACCAGTTTGCAGTAAATTTTCATCTTAAATTATTGCAATACAGTTGTAGAAAGCTAGGAATGGTTTTGTTTTACTGGTTTAGCACACAGACTACATCATACTTCACATAATCAGCCTACAGAATCTAAGTATTCATCTTTCAAAGTATTTTAAGTTTTCAACTTTAACAGAAATTTTCGTAAGAGTGGATGAAACCAGATCCAGACATCTCTTTGGGCATCGTCCTGTGGCTATGCTAAAAGATAAAGGCAGGCAGACAAGAAGGCTGTTCAAAGGTATCTGAGGCAAGATATAATCACAGCCAAACTTGATGATCCAAAACTATTATGTCAAAGCAATGTCTGACCTAGGTAAATGGCTATTTGATACAGCAAAAGATAAAGATGTAGACCAGCAGATTCTAGATGAAAACTAGTGCCCAGATTCGTGAAACTGCCCATGATTTTCCAGAGAAGAAAGAGAGCAAGTTTTTAGGTACTGAGAGATAAAGAATCCTTGATGGCAGTAAGGGCTCCTATCCCTGCAGTTAAGAAGATTGAGATCTAATTAATCTAGAAAGCATCAGGATGGTGCTGAACTTCTGGCAGAATCTCAGATATCCATCTGCTCCAGAGGATTCTATGAAAACACCAAAATGAGTTTAAAATATGTTAAAGACCTGCAGGAGTTGCACTCCTGTTTTATTTAGCTGCTTCTTCATGCTACAAAACGTTTTCCTTGACTGCAAACTTAGAAATTGATAGATTCCATTATATTTCCCAAGAGCAGCCAGTCCTATTTATTAGAGAAAGAGCTGTAAAAAGGTTAATTAGACGATGAATAATCTGCTAAGGGAAGACATTTCTTTAGTCCAGCAACTTAGTGATTGATCTTGTCCTGAAATCAGAATTCTTCACTCAACACTTATATTTACTCATGAGTTTTCTTTCTGTTTGCATTCACAGTGTCCTATATCTAAAAAATTGTAATAGATTCTTGGAGCCAATGTGTTCCTGAGATTCTGGGTTCAATTGATTTTTAGTTTGGAAATCTGAAAAATGACCTGGCTTCTACAACAGCCTACGAAAGTAAAATCTTTAACCTTTTATAGCTCCATCACACAACCTAAAAAAGAGGAATTACAAAGTATGAAACAAGCCTTTACAAAACTAAAAAAAAGCAAAACCTACAGGTTTTTTATCAGCTCTGTAGATTTGGAAGGGTTGTGGCATAAATTAAAAATTAGGTCAGACAAAGACTGGTAAGAATCCTCTGCTGTTATGGAAGTTATTTCAGACTGACTTGTAAAAAAAAAGTGCTAATCCTCAAAAATAAATCTGAATTTTGCTTAGGAATAAATATCTAAGACTCTAAATGGGGAAAAAAACTAGTTTATTCCTACTATGAAAAAATTTGATCCCTAACAGCAATTCTGTTTCAAGATATTAGCTAAGGCAAGCTGAAAATTATTTTCATTATATACATATTCAAACGTTATTAATGATAACTAGATAATCTAATTATCTCATTTACCACTTCTAATATTTATATGTCATTTTAATAATTAAGACAATTTATTGTGTGCTTTCATGAAACAGCTTCATATCTGGTTTGCAGCCAAATTTCTAATTGTTTTAGACTTCACAAATAAAAAATCAAACAGAGAATATATAACTTCAGTTCTTTTAAAAGTTCGTTGTTACCAATATATACATTTTTATTTCCCATTTTGTTTCAAGCATTGTAAACATAATAATGGCTATACTGGATCAGATAATTCCTTCTCTTCTCATCTCATTCTTTGTCCAGA
The DNA here is from genome assembly GCA_013399835.1 of Leptocoma aspasia. Classification (NCBI taxonomy): domain Eukaryota; kingdom Metazoa; phylum Chordata; class Aves; order Passeriformes; family Nectariniidae; genus Leptocoma; species Leptocoma aspasia. Next base: position 821,365 of record VXAX01003726.1, on the reverse strand, counting down.
TTAATAGCAGTGTGTACCAATGAAAAGTACAAAAACTGGGCAAGAACAGATGGACACTTCTACACAACACTCTCCCAGTCTCCAGCAATTTACCACTTGATGAATTTTTGAGGTAGATATGCTAGGTTTATATTAATAACCTGTATTGCATTTTTCTTCCACTATGTAATTCAAAACCTCCCTAAATGTATGGAAGATTTTAACAGACAGAGCATTCTAAAATTTCACAGCTTAATTACTCATTGTGAAGAAATATCTGGTTTTAACTGGCAATTTGTTAAATTTCATTTTAACTGTCTACAAAAACTGAGAGGTGGACAGCAAAGAAACTTTCCATATTGACTCTCTCCATTCCACTTGTGATTTTAGAGGTTTTTATCACATCACCTTCTATAGGTGATCACATTTATGTCATACCAATCTTTTGCTCTTTAACAGATTGATTAGCCCTAATTCTGAAGAAGTGGATTCTGTGCTATTTTTAGGATTATTTCTGCTTTTTCTGATCTATTTCCAATGCCACTAATATCTTTTTAATTTAGGACATGCAAAATGAACAGATTCACATCATGGCAGCATAGCCTCTATTTTGACACTTCATTGACTTTTTGGAGTGATATTAAGGACTAAGCTAATTTTCCTCAGAGTTTTTAATGCAACCTTGAGATCTTGTTTATGAACTGTAATAATTAAGAGAACAATATTCTATATAAATTTAGGACCCTTTTTTTCCCACAACCATATGAATCTTTCAATATAGCTTTAGCTATATTGAATTGCATATCCACCATTGTGTCTCATTAAATCTTTTTGCAGTGGGCACTGTTTGTAGTACCACTGATTACCATCTTTTCTGTATTATTTATCCTCACATGCACCACAGAGGTCCTAGCACTGATCTATCTGGGACTCTCTCAGTAACCTTCAACCACTGTGAAAACTGTCTCTTTATTCCATCCATATCCATAACCATCTTTAAAGCAGTGACTTCTGCATGCAGTGGACCCTCACTCTTTCCCAAAGCTGTTTGGATTCTTTAAGACTTCTAAGTAAGGGATCATGGGATATGCCACTTGAAAATTCAACCAGATTATAACAAATGTATTTTGTCAACTTCTTCAAAGAATTTAAGTAAGTTTGTGAGATCAGACTTTCCATTATGGTATTACATTGACAGATCCTCAGGACAACACATTTATCAACATGTCTGCTAATTATTACATCATATTACATAATTTCTACTAATATTCCAGGAACAGCTTAAGGCATCTGCTGTCCATCAAGCCTGTCTTGGAATCTTTTAAAAATTGCATCATGTTAACCCACCTCCAGTAATCAGTCACAAAGTTAAGTTCTTAAGAGAGAGGCTAAATATGACAAAATGCAGGGGGGTCGCACAGTCTTAATTAACAAACAGTTCTAAAGAAAATCATATTTGCACTGAAAAAATAATCCAAAACAGAATTTTCACAGCTTCTCCATAAGATGCAGCACAGACTGTCAGTTATAAGATTAGACCTACAAAATCAGACCCTGACTATCATCACCAAGTACTTTAGCAAACAATACTTGATAAAGGGACGGTGTCTGCTCATCTACTTTTACCTCGCTAGATCCAGCCAGAATGCAGGAAACCTCTAAAGCGCAACCAAAATATTTTTTTACATTGAGAAAGAATATTGATATTCTGTCATTTAATAATGCTGAATTATTTTAGTCTTCCCCCCCCCCCCATTTTCTCATTAAAGACCTCTTTCTCTGAGAAATGCTGAATTAATTATCAAGGAAAGACTACAGCTCAAGGCTATGAAGGAGAGAGGAGAGCATAAGCAGTCTTACGAGTTTTTTCCTCTAACTTTGGCAATGTTCAAAGTACCATGTATGCAGACCTTGCTTCTTTTTACTCCTCTCTACTTCATTGCAACAACAAATAAAAGGAAACTTCCTCCCAAAATTGCCTCTTCCACCAATTTTCTTGTTCCCATGTTCTTCTGCAGTCTGAAAAGCTTGTCACTCTCTTTACTGCTCTTCACTTCACGTTTCCTGGGGAAGAACAAGGAGACACCTCACAAAAAAACTTGCATAGCTGAAGCATACCTGAAAAATGTCACCAGTTTTCCCAACATGAAGAACATTTCTCTATTCAGAAACAGATTTAAGCATTCAACAGTCAGAAAATATTTTACTCTTTTATACTTTGAACCAGAACACTGCAGCCTAAAAAAAAGGGAATCATTATAAAAATATTTAGATCGTAACTGACAGTTATGCTGGACTGTCACAGAACCAGATCATCTGAGGTACCAGATTTAAGCCTGTTCAATCTCTGATTGCTAATGGTCATATGGTAATACTCCCCTCCTAAGCAAAAGCCTTTGGCTTGGTATCCAGTACCCAAGATTCTCTGATGTGCTGTCCACGCATTGACCCTTGTGCATTGCCCAGATTTTGGTAGGATGTTTCTGTTGTTTGCGGATTTTTTTAAGGAAAACTGCTGCCTTACCTTTTTTTACAGATGGTTACTGTGCTGGCAAGCAAGCATTCTGAAAAGCAGCATTCACTAGACTTACATTCCCTTTGTTTCTAATACTGCTTGCTCACACCACCATCTACTATCAAAATACATAATGTGGAGTTCACACAGTTTATGTTCATCACTGCCTCAGTTCCTTGCACATCTGCTTCATAGAGTTCCCAGCGAGTAAGAAACAAATGACTGACAGTGCTGAAGCACAGCTACCTCACCAGTGGATCCGGTACTTCTGGTTAGGTAAGGTGACTTTTAGGACCTCTCTGTCCCTTATTTCCTGCTACATTAGACAGGGAGGTCCTGCAGAACAGAAAGATCCAGGTCACCCTCCTGACGTGGGAGGTGTCAGCGACACCGCACAGGAGGCTCTCAGCCAGTGCTATTTCCGCTCACAAAGTCACAGGGGACATCTGCACATGGGCTTTCCCTGCTGTGGTGGTGCTGCTGGGACTGGGCCATGCGTGCCCTTCCTGCTGCCTCCACAGCTAGGCATGCCTCCTCATGTAAGGGAAGACTTAAAAGTCTACCAAACCTGGCTGCAAAGCAGTGACAGCAGATATCCAACCCAAGATGGTGCATGGCCACTTGAGACTATGGAATCCAGCCTGCTGATGTAGAAGAGTGGGTTTACTGCTGACTGTTAAGTCACCGTGTGTCTCTTTCAGCTTGACAAGCCCATTCAGCCTCCTCTACTGTGACTCATAAAGCAGCTCTTACACAGCCTGACCTATGCCTAGGAAAAGTTCAATCATCAATCCAGCATTTACTAGGTACTAGCAAACTTACATTTGGCTGTCTGAAAATAAGACAGAAATCCACTGGGGTCAGGTCCAAGAATACAGAGTTTGTTAAAAGAAAAATCCCACTGCCAGTTGCAGAGATTTGTGGGAGCAAAGACAAGCAGTGGCAGACGAGACGAAAGCTGGGGGAGCCAGCTGTATTAGTCTCAGCAGCTTGCAGAGTTGTGATGCTCAGGAAGCCCTGGGTGACCGCCTTATGAAAAACCTGCTCCTGTGCCAATGTAACACGCAGGCACTTATTTAAGAATAGCTCTTCCTGCTTGTAAAGTAAAAGGCACCACAAGAGAACATTCCCTACCCCCTCTCCACAAGGAAAAAGCCACAAAAAAAGTGCATTTCTTTTTCTCCTATACTTCTTATTCTTTTCTTGGGTAGTTCTCCTCCCCAGGACCCACTTCCCTGCCCAGATCAGTGTGAGACCTCCATCAGACTTCCCTGAAAGCTTCAGAATTTTTAATGTAATTTTTATAGTTACTATGAAGCACACACTTAGCAAGCTGGAAATCTGCCTCCGGTATCTTTTTATGACACTAATGTTGCTTGAGAAACTTACACTAGTTTCTAAAGTGGTTTTCATTGACACCAGAGCTGATACTGCCCTTTTTGTTTCTGATCCACCCCCTCTATCATCCATATTTTCACAATTTCCCTTGTTGATTTATTTTGGTGACTGTATAGAGAAGCAGAATAGATCTAACTCATTCTCTAATTCCCTCTTGTGGGTTTTCTTCCTGGATGCTGATGGTCCAAACAGCCAGAGCATGGCAGCAGTGATAGGGAGGCAGGACTATTTGTACCAGTGCATACTGTATGGAGTGGAAATACTTTCAAAACAGTGTTTATTCATACTGAAGTGCAGACAGAGGCAGAAACATCACCAATATGCAAACTGTGCAAAGCCCACAGTTGGTTGGGTAATAGAGGCAAGGCAATAGCACTGCATTAGCTAAAGTCATTAGCTAATGCACTGCATTAGCTAAAGTCACAACAGTTTTCATGAAATTTCTTTTGTAGTCCAGCATTATTTTATCAGCTATTACTCTGACAGCGGCCATACACTCAGAAAGGGATAGTGGATGGAGCATGAACTAGAAGATGTTGCTGGGTGGAGTGGGAAACTGCAGATACAGAGCAGGCATCACAGTACCAAAGGCAGCACTGGCTGCTGCAAACTGCACCTAAGCTTGCAATAACCCACGTTGAGCACTGTACAAAGGAGTATCAAATTATATCAGGATGCAAAGTCACAACAAATAACTGATACAGCAACTTCACTTCAGCCCTTTACAAAAATGTCAGCAAAACAAGTATCCCTGTCTGAATCCAGTTTTAATTTCACCAAGCAAAACCCCACATGATTGTTAATAGCAGCAGCTGATGCTATTCAGGTGTCTGACACTAGGCAAGCAAGACCTGTGTGGAAAGACAACTAAAATCCCTCTCAAATGGGCAGTGAAAGGACAAAGGTGAGCTTGCACTTACTAGAGGGAAAAATTCAAGCTCTCCTACCCTGACAGTCAAAAAGCAGGTATTGGTGAAAAAGGTTTAGTGTAGCTGCAGGGGCCCAGCAGGACTCCAGTGAGAACAAAATCTACTAAACTGGCACAAAGCTTTTTGAACAAACACAGTCTTGAAGGGGGGAGAGGTGAGAAATATGTCTAATTTAGTCCCTCTCCACCTGCAGCTGGAAAAGAGAGATGTTTAACAACAATACCTTCCTTCCCCCCTATAACACCAATCCTGTTGCACCGTATTTCATAATATACTTAAAATTTGCTGGGGAACAACCCGTGGACCTGATTTTTCAATTGCTACTAGATATGAAGAAACAATACTTTATCAGTAGGGTTGAGATATTCATTAGAGGATTTAAGTTTTAAGGTCTTCTGAAAATTTCAACAGGCACAAATAGCTTTAAAAATCTACTCTGGTATCACTCTATGTACTCATACAGCATCCTGCACAGCAAGAAGGATGTCCCAGTTGCACTAAACTACTCTCTAGAAAATACAGAAGGCAAAAAAAGCAATAGACAAGAAACGAGATAAATGGAAGGCTATTTGTTATAAAGTAAGGTAAGAAGTATCTCAGAAGCAAACATCTAAACGCCTAAAAACCAGCTATGACTAACAATATACAGTAATCAAAATACATCTCTATATATATAGAAGAGACTCCCTTTTAGAAGAGACTCCCTTTTCAAAGGTTTGCGTGGTTTGCGTGAAAACCTATTGTGTTCCAACAGAAAGGCACGAGGCTGGAATGTTCCAGGAAACAGGGACGATGGAACCACCTACTCTAAAAGGCATATAATCCACCTATGCAAAAGCTTGCTCATTTTTTCAAGATGTAATCAAGTGTCTGAGTGATATGGAAATCTTATTTCCTAATCAATTAGAATGGCAAACTGTATTTTAAAAAGCCCAAAACTGCATTTTGCAGGTTCATATCTCATTGAATCCATTTTGAAAACAGAATACTGCTCTCATATCTTCAACTCTGCGTGGATAGATTTTAAAGCCACTTTCATTTCATAGAATGTAGCACCTTTAAATAAAAATTATTTTTTATCCCTCAACTGTAGGGAACTGGGGCCTACAACATAAAATTATTGCATCAGAACACTGCTTGTGTGCCCTCAGCTGTTTGGATACAGCAGCTGGGTGGGCAGTTTAGAAAGAGATCAGGAATCATCAAATAGTTACAGGAAGCAGGTTCAGGTAGTACTGGAGAAAATAAAGTATACAATACCTAAAACAAGGCATGATTAGGGTGGAGTGTCTGGCTTTTAGAAATGTGAAATGATTTAGTTTCACAGTAAGCCATGGGTAGACTGTTTCAAGAATATTTTTCTGTTCAAAGTTCATACTGAGGTTTTATGTTGCAAAACCACTTTTTTGAACACCTCCATTTAGCACTAACCCAGTGTGCTTTGATCTGAATGTCATCATTCCTTTGAAGAAGCTAAAACATGCTGAAGACTTACAGAAAATACTGTTTGGTTTTCCTAGAAATTGTATTATTCATACAGAAGTTACTCCCAAAAAACACATGATTTTGGGGTGTAGGATTTCTTCTCTTGCTTTCACGAGTAGATTCTAAAATTGAGAATCTTTGTATATTTCCAAAAAAATGAAGGACATAATTATCAGTAACTCTTCACAGCTACCCTAATACCACAGCCTAACAAAACTGAAATGAATTCAGTATACTTTTCAGGCTTGTGACTAATTAAAGAGAAACTTGACTCATTATCCTCATAGTAGAAAACTATACAAATAGCTCAAAGAAAGAAGGGTGGGATAAAAATGTTAACCAAACATCTTCTCAAGGACTTATTTTAAAACTCTGGTTCTCCATACTGATTTCTTACTCATATATACATGAAGCAAAATACATGCAGCAAAAAATTAACAGGATTTCTGAATGAACTTAAAAGGTATTACCATGAAATAAAGACCAAACCAAGAGGCAACTTACATCACATTTGCAGTAAAATTATGCAACTGTTTTGTTAAGGTTTGCACACTTTACATTGCAAATACATCCAGAGTAACAAAGACCAAATGCTCCAAATGATCTCTTTTTAAATAAAGATCAAAATGAAGTATTTTATACTAGAACATGCTGCCTATCTAACTCCTATTCCAGACAAGTGAATTTAACCTCCTATTCCTTTATTAAGTAAGTAATTATAAATTTCAGACTTGCTTATTGAGGAAGTCTGAATTTATGAATTTTGGGGGGGGGGGCGAAACTCGAACAAACCAACCACATAAAAATTACCCAACCTCAACAAACAAATAAAAACTAGAATAAGCCAGTATTCCAATTCCAATTATTAATTTATTTCATTGCCTGAAAGAATGTACCAGTAATTGGTCTACTTCTACTAATAGTAAGCCATATTACAGAAAAAACCCTAAACATACAACACTCCGGGAAAAAATCTCATTAAGGATTAGTCTATTTTGTGACAGACGTGAAAATTCAAAGCATTAAACTGATCACTTAAAATCTCTGACTACACAAAAGTCAGGTTAAAAATCAGGGTTTGAACCATACAATACAGCTTATTTAAGACAATAATATTGTTCTCTTCTACACAACTCCACAGCTCTCTGGGCCAAACGCAGCAGCTGGGTCAGAACCAGAGGATGCAGAGGAGGGAGAAAACAGCTGTGCAACCATATAATGAGATATGGAGCAAGCACTTATTTACATTAGAAGGAACCTATGGAGGTCAACAGCTTCTATGCTTTACTCAAGGCAATCTTCAGAGCTTCAAAGGCTGCTCAACACCATTCTCAATTAAGTTCAGTGTATCTCCAAGTGCGGAGATCCCACAGTCTCTTCAGACCACTTATCCCAACATCTGACCACCTCAATGATGATAATTTTTCCTAGTGTCTAATTGAAATATCCCTTGCTTGAACTTTTTCTGTCATCTCTAGCCCTATCACCCAGCTCCTCCAAGAAGAGTCTGGTTCTGCCTTTTCTGTACCCTCCCACTAACTGAAAACAAGATCCACCACCCCAGTCTTCTTTGAACAGAGGACACCCAGCTCTCCCAGCTCCTCTTTTTACATTATGTGCTTTCATACCCTAATTATCCTGGCAGTCTTCCTCTAGGTCTGCTTCAGAACATCAGCTCCACTCCTACACCAAGAAGCACAAAACTAGACACGGTTTTGATGCTGTCACACATATGTCAAGCTGACAGAAACACTCACTGCTCTCAGTGACTGGCTTCATTCTTGCTCAAAGGTACCTTGCTGACTCACATTCAACTCAGTGTCCCCCAGCAAAGCGATGTCCTCTGCTGCGATGTTGCTCTCTAGCCATCAGTTCCCAGCCTGCACTACTGTGCAGTTATTCTGTTCCTGTGTTCAGATTCTGCTGAACACCAACCACGAGGTTCTTGTCAGCCCATTTCTCCAGCCTGTCAAGGTCTCTGTGAGGAGCAGCCCTGCCCTCCAGCCCACACAACCCAGTGTCATCAACAAGCTTGCTGACGGTGCACTCCATCACCTCATCCAGGTAGTTAATTAAGATTATAAATGCAAAGCTGCACTATTTAATTTTACTGAATACTAATTATCATGTCCTGAGAAGGATAAAGGACTTCCATGCAGTTTAATTTTAACTAATTAACAGGTTGGTAAATGGGATGTTGCAAAGAACTTGTACTTCAACACACAAGTAAGTCACCAAATAAAACCTCTTCAGTATTTTTTTAATGGGCAGTTTGCACTTGGTGACTCACTGAAATAGCTCCAATGAAAGATTTCTCTCCAACACATCCTTCTAAATATGGAGAACTAAATACACAAAGTATCTGTGTCAGTGACTCTCAAGAAGTCTGGGAAAAGGGCCTAAATTAACAGCCATTGTGTATTTATACTGCAATAAGCTACAGAGCTATTAGTAATGTCTCAGTACTGCAGGCGGTGTACTTCCACACACAAACTTTCAGAGAATGCAAGTAACAGGAATTCTTCCGGAAAGAACAAATATTTTGTCTTAGAATATTTAACTCATAATGCTTCATAGACCTAGATTATTTGCTAGTACAATTTTGCAGTAGATCTATTTCTACAGAATAAATGTGCCAGATCATTGCTGAGGATTTGTATTTCACTATCGTGAAGTCTGCTATACAGCTGGGTCTCAAGATTTGAGCTTTAAAATATCAAAATCCCCAACCTATGGATATATAGGTAACTTCATTGGTCAATGAAGTTCTTAGAATGTTAAAATGTATAACCTGCATTATTAGTACAGCTGGAACTTTGGTCTTCATAGTTTAGTAGGTACACATTTCCACAGTTTCTTCACAACACTGATGAAATTCACCACGTTTCATTCAAGAGATTAACAAGAAATTTTCTGGGCTCTACTCTGCCAGAACATTTCTACACGTCTGTCTGTAGTCTTTCAACATAGCAAAGATAACCGGAGATGAAGACATTCACTTGTCCTCAGCTGCGTAGAGATCTAGAACACAACAGAGCCACCTGGATTAAAAAATAAAAAATGCTAAAAAAAAAGACAATTCTGCAGCTAATTTACAGAGACAAGAAATAAGAAATAATATTTTTTTCCATAAGAAAAAAATACTTACGGGGAAAATTCTATTGCAACAGCATTTACAGGTTGCTATTGTCAAAAATTAGTCCTGATGTATGCATCCAGCCTTGCACATCTTACACACATAGCAACTAAGAGAAGTACAAAGAAAAACATACAACTGCATATCACAACACTACAGTAACAGTCAAACCTTTAGTAGAGAGAAGAGTTCATTAATGAACTACAACTGTCCTACAATTCCTATTTTTAAGTCCACAATAAATTTTAATAGTGCCAGTATCTGATGTATTTTATTTGCAAAAACATTGACAAGTATGTATCATGGCCTTTTATCATAGTTTTTCAGCTATTTCTCAAAAGGCTGGTTTGTAACAGGAAATATTTCAATTATCATTATCAGTGCTTCATCTGAGCATCCGAAAAAAATAAACTTTTTTTTTAATACAGTCAGTTTTGAGTTTCTACACAACATTTTTGATAGAAATATACCATTTGTAACTTTGCCATCAAAAATTCCTCTTAGAAATCCATTTGAAATAAAAGGGCAGGAGGGCATTGCTTTTTCCAACTAACATCTACAGAACTTCCCTGAAGCAGAAATCTTAAGTGGACTCAAACTAATAAATATATCAAATAGAATTTTCTCCTCTAAGTTATTTCATTTGTAGTAATTTACAACCAGGGTCAAACAGGAGACATTGTTCCTAGCATCCCTCAAACTACCTGCTATAAGAACAAGGAGGGCTTGTTTAAAAAGCAGAGTTATAAACTAGAAAAATCTAATTATTTTCTATGCTCAATTCCAAGAAAAGTGATCATCAGGTGAAGTACTTGCATCAGATAATCAGTTTCCAACTTAAGTCCGTTTAATCACAATTGATCAGAGACTATATAAACCAGTCAAGAAATATGCCATTAGAACATATAAATTAGCATTATACATGTTAAGTGTATTTTCCCAAAAAAAAGCTTTGAAACCTCCAGAACTACATCTTTCCTCAAGGAAGGTGGGGATGGAAGGGGGAAGTGAGAGATTACTAACATCCCTATAGGGCATTTTACAAAAGTCATGATTTTAATTAAGACGATAACCCCAAAAATAAACTGTTGTAAGAATTTTCACAATTAGACACAATCATTTTTATCACTTTTCCACTAAGTTGCATCACAGGCTACCCTTAGTTGACATCACATCGACCAAAACCCCAGGTTCTTTTCTGGCAGGCAGCTTTCCAGCCACTCATCCCAAGCTCCATAGGGCTGTTGTGATCCAAGGGCAGGATCCAGCACTCTGCCTTGTTGCACTTCATACCACTGGCCTCAGCCCATCTCTGCACTGCTGGCCTTACCTCTGATTCTCACCCATAAACAACCCTACTAGAACCATAATTAAGCTCTAGACAATCCAGCCCTCCCTAAAACACAGGGCTATTCCACTGCCTCTCCTTCCTTGCCTATCCCTTCTGAAGAGTTTACAGCCATCCACTGTAGCCCTCCAGTTGTGAGTCATCACACAATGACCATGTTTCTGTAATGGCAATTATATCATAATTTTCCTGCTGCACAATGGCTTCCAGCTCCTCCTGTTTGTTGCCTGTGCTGCATGCACTGGAGCAGAAGCACTTCAGTCAGGCTGTTTATACCTCTTTTCCATCTTTTTTGGGGAAGAAGTCCTAATTCCTGTATGACCAATCTCAGATGCTTCTGTAGTTTCTAACAGGTGGCTAACCACTGGTCTTTGCTGCCACATGGATCTTTATCCCCCATCTTCACTGAAAAGAAAGATCAAAGGACATCACTAGCACACCATCCCTCAAACATGGGCGTGCTACCCCCAGGCTTATCTCTAGTGAGCCTGGTTTTATCAGTTTCCCCCTTCACATCTAGTTTAAGCTTTTCTAATGAGCCCTTCTAACTCCTGTGCAAAGATCTTTTTCTCCCTTTGAGATAGGTGTACACCGTCTGTCGCCAGAAGTCCTGGTGTCATGTAAACCAACCCATGATTAAACCCCCCAAAATTCTGCCAGTCACACTAGGCTTGGAGCCAGGAATTGATCATTCCCTCATTATTCCCTGCAACTGGAAGGACAGAGAAGCACACTACTTGTGCTGCTGATTCCTTAACCAAGGCCCTGAAGTATCTTCATTGCCCTCATACTTCTTGTTGCAACTTCATTGCTGCCTACCTGAAAAAAAAAAATCAATACTGGATATTAATCTGAGGGCCAGGATAGCAAACTTTCTTTCCACAGCTTTAACCCAGGCCTCAGGGAAGCAAGAGACTTCCCCAAGAAGTGGGTCCTTCTCTTTGAGCCTTCTGTTCCCTTCAGAAGGGAATCTCCTGCAACAATAAGCCATCCTTTTTGCTTTGTGGGAGTGGATTTGATGCAAGGTATAGGTCAACTTAACCTTGGCAGCACCAAGCTAGATGAACCATCATCCTTGTGACTGTTTGGTTTCATGTGCAGAGGGTCCTAAGTATTATGTAAGGGCATTTGGGAAGGTATGGCAGTCACAGAAGAGACACACCTCTGCTGCACTGGGCAGGAACTTGCTGGAACCATTGTGCCTTATCCCTTAAAGTCACTGCACTCAGCTGGGCAGAGAAAGCATAGGGAGTCTTCCATATCATGTCTACTGCAAGTTCTTCAGGTGTATCAAAATGGTAATCACAAGCCACTGGGAAACTCCTTTAAGTAGGGAAAATCCCCAAGAAATTTAATGAAGTTTTCTCCAACACAGAAGCCTGCACATAAAAATTATTTTATGCAGAATTAATAATATAGTGCCTCAGTTGTCACTATGTAATATATAAACTACACCAAGTTATTGTCAAAGAATAATGTTACTATACTCAAGGTTGTGTAGAAACATTGATTTCTAGGTATAAGTTTATGCACAAATATAAACTCTGCTTTTAGAGGATTAATTTTGTCCCCTTCTCAGTACAGAATTAAAAAAGTTACTCTTGTAACTTTTCTTTGCAACACTGTAACATAGCTACTCCATAAACCCACCTGAGCTAGGAAGGATCCCAAGCATTCAGCAGAGAGACCCTCCCATTTCCCTCCAGTAATCTATTTACAATGTGTTCCCATATTTTAGCTGCAATTATCCTCCAACAGGCAGAGTTCAGAATTTACCTAGTTTAAAATACAAATCTAAGGAAACCACCAAATGAAAATCTCTCTTGAGCAACTTCAACCATACCCCTTACAGAAAATTCAAGAATATTAGTAGTATTACAAATAAGCTTTAGATCAAAGGAAGTGTTTGCCTTATCTAAAACAGTTGAAAACTCTTGTTCCTTGTCCTGTCAAAACAGGCCCCAGTAAAAAGTCTTTCTTGTGGGCTCCCTTCACATACCAAAAGGTTGCAACAGCATCTCCTCGGAGCCTTCTCTTCTCTAGGGTGAGCAACCCCAACTCCCTCGGCCTCTCTTCGTGGGAGAGTGTGGTGGCAAACAGCAGGCATGTATAAGGCCTCACAAACTAAATCCTAGTTTGACATAGCCGTGGGAAAGGTAACAGCTCTTCATGAAAACAAAAGCCTGCAACAGTGAAAAACAACTTTCCTGCAAAAGAATTCAGCAGATTAGGACTATTTTCCTGCACCCGTTTCAACAATCCCAACTGTCTCAGCTTTGAAAATGAAAACACTATCTCACAGGCAACCCTTTCTTACATGTAAACAATATCTCACAGGCAACCCTTTCTTACATGTAAACACCTTGTCCAAGACTAACCAATTACTACTGGATAACAGCTTGCTACCAACCAATAAACACAGGAGGGTTCATAAAGCCCTATACAAAGGGATATATAAAATAAAGTTCTAGCTTTTTTCACTCCTTAAAAGAGTGCCTCATCTCTCTGAAATGAAGTCAACAGCAACAGGAAAGCTGCTCCATGTTTGTGTCCCTCCCCAAGACCCGCTCCAACAGGTTCATGTCTTTGCTATTTGAGGGGCCCCAGAGCTGGATGCAGCATCCCAGGTGGGGTCTCTCCCACCAGGGCAGAGCAGAGGGGCAGAATGCCCTCCCTCACCCTGCTGGCCATGCTGCTTTTGATGCAGCCCAGGATACAACTGGCTTTCTGGGCTGCAAGTGCAGACTGCCTGCTTATGTCCAGTTTTTCACCCAAAAGTACTCTCAAGTCCTCGTCGGCAGGGCTGCTCTCAACCCCTTCACCCCTCAGCCTGTATCAACACCAGGAGTTGCCCTGACCCAGGTGGGGACCTTGAACTTGGCCTTCCACTGTCACAAATAAAGACTAACTTGTCTGTTTCCAATAACTCTGTGAGGCATTTAGCAGTTATGAAGAAAAACAGCAGTTGTAAAACATTAGGTAGACGTCTCTGGCTTGAACTTTCAATGTAAAATGTAATACAATCTTGCATGAAATAATGCTTCCCCCTAAAATTTACACGTAAGTGTGATTTCTATAATGCTCCATGGAAAATTATGTGGTATTGTATTTTGGGAGGAGGAAGCAAAAGCAATAAAAGTCTTGCCTGATGATAATGATGCTGAAAACAGAATTTTCCATGTCATTTTGAACATTTCAGAATTTCCACAGGGCTGTTCTTCAAGCAAAACAGATCTCTCTTTGCTATGTGTCATTACTAATTATGCAAACACAGTAATATGATTAGAAACGTAACTGGTTCAGCACATGTATCAGTAACCTCCAGCTTCTCAATTTTCATTCTTACTGGCATGAGTCACCTTAGCAAAGCTGACAAAACTTCAACAGTGACAACTGTCAACAGCAGCGTCTAGTTATCAGATTCCAAGGAGAAGTTAATGAACTACTCAGGTAACGGTAACTACATGACATGTTCAAGTAACTACCTGAACAGCAAAAATAAATCCAACAAACAAAACCCCGCAAAAACAACCAACCCCCCACAAAAAACAAAACCAAAAAAATCCCCCCAATACACAAAACAAAAAAAAAATCTTAAAGGACCCAAACCAAACAAAATTCCAAAACATCACAGAACTTGCTAGCCAAACTAGTTAATGATTAATGAACAAAGCCCTACTACTGAAACAAAAAGAATCATAGTAATAAGCAATCACAGCAGAGATGTCACAGACCACGAGTGATAAACTCCTCAGGACAGAATAAATCAACCAGAGGGTTAACAAGGTTTTATATAGTGAACAAAGACATAGTGACATTTTCTAAAACCATTTTTATAGTTGTTCCATTGAATAAAAGCTGACAGATTTAAAAGGCATTCCTTTTCATATTCACATGCTTAGTTTTCCTTAATTTTCTGAAGTGTGTAGGCCAGATAGGAACACATATGAGATACATGCAATATGTAACTACGTCCAGGAAACTCCACGTTTTGTGCAATAATCCTAATCATGTACTTACACACATACATACCTAGTCCTATCTAGATGTGTACAGCATAAGTGAAAATAAAAGGGACTGCATAAAACTTACTTGCCTAACTATTGTAACTATTGGGTTTTGGCTATTGATATTATTATTATAGTGCCACTGTTGGAATTTTTTTTCTTTCTTTTAAAATTAATCTTCATTCATAATACTCTGCTGATGCATATACACGTGAATACAGAGCACCATCGACATTGTTTAGCTTTTTAGTAGACTTATAGTAATATTGTAATTCAGGAATAATAGATTGTATTATTAAAATACATTTTTTTTTATTAAGGACAGAAGTAAAATTTGTTGAGGAAGGAATTGACAGAGTAGAGAATCACAGAAAAGCCCAGAATGAAAGTTTCCAGAAGCCTCTTCTGTGATTTGTAAATACAACCATTTACTTTTTCCACGTCCACAAAAAAGAAAATAAAAGTTGCTATAAATTCTACCAATTTGCCTCTATGTAGACATCTCAATGAAACAAGTCACATGTTCTAAGTAGTTGGAACAAGTAGTTGAAAAATGCTGTTGCTTTCCTTATGACTGAAGCCTGTTTCCCCCCCCCCAAGGAAGAGTAATTTTCTTCTGTATGCAAAAGAGGTTAAAGAGAAATTAATCCACCACATTTCATATCAAAAATCAAAAAATGAAAGTAAGGATAGAACAGCCATATGTGTAAGGAATACACAGTCTCTTCTCATCGCTAACCTCTACAGCCAAAATCCTCTCAAAAGCCATCTCTCAATTCATAAACGTACTTAAATTACAGCACATTATTGATGTTATGTCTACAACTAAAACTCCATTTCTGGAACTGGTAAGCACAGAAATGCACTCAAAGAGGGTGCAATCAAGGACGGTTAGTCATAATGGAGGGATCCATGCAAACAATTTAAGCTGTAGTATTAGTTCTTTACTCTGCCGAGAATCTTTTCATGACTCTGTATATCCCCAGCATACTATTTGAACTGTAAATAAGAGGTAGACTGACTAGTCATGAATGATCAAGATTAATTTTTAAAAGTTGCCCAATTTCCAGTATGTGCTTAGACATGCCTGGGAGAGGGATACTGCTACTTACATAAAACTGCTACGGTATCAAGACTAAATTTTTTCCACTGAGTTAAAAGTAAAGCAAGAAAAAAGAAAAGACCCACACTCCTGAGATCGCGAGCGTTTAAATTCATTCAAGGGCTGCTCTGACGGCGTTACCGAGCCAGGAAGCCAGGTCGCTCTGTCACAGCTCGCCCCGCAGCACACGCTCCCACTCCGGCCACTCACACTTTTTCGCTTCTGCCTTCCAGGCAGGATTTCCCGGCTACGAACAAGGCGGGCGTGAGCCCAGCGGCGGGACCTGGCTGAAGCCAGGCCATCGGGCAGCTCCAAACTTTACGACGGTCCCGGCCACCTCGGGGCAGCTGCCACCGATGCCTCCCCATTCGGCCGGTTCCCGGGCGAGCCCCCCACTCTCTGCCGGCCGAGAGCCCGGGCCGGAGGCGGCCTCTCTCCCC
>VXAX01003726.1:779550-804128 GCA_013399835.1 Leptocoma aspasia | reverse complement strand
GGGTCCGGCGCCCTCTGGAGTGCCCGCTCCAGCGGGAGCCTCACGGGCAGCCGGGGCTGTCACTCAGCCCGCCGGGGCCCCCGGCGCAGGCACGGCGCTGCGGCTGCCGNCACCGAGGAAGGCAAGGCAGGCAGGGAGGGAGCGGCCGGCCGGGGCGACCTCCCTCACCCCGACCCCGAGGCGGTCCTGAGGGCGGGGGAGCTGCTCCCGCCCCGCGGGGATTCAGCCGGAGCACCCCTCGGGGGCCGGTGCCCGGCGGCTTCTGGGCGCGGCCGGCGAAGTTCGGGGGCGTTTCCCGGCGAGATGCTGGGGTGCGGGGCCGCCTCCCGCCCGTCGCCCTCCGGCCGTGCCCAGGCGAGGCAGCGCTGCGGGGCTTCCGACGCCCCCGGCCTCCCTCACTGGCGGGGGTGGCGCGGCCGGGAGTCCCGGCGGGTCTTGCGGGAGGNNNNCTCGTCCCGGCGGGTCCTGCGGGAGGCGGGAAGGGTCGGCGGTGCTGGGAGAAGCCTGGGTGGGACATGTGCTTTAGACCGGCAGCCTTTGGAATGCGGCCGCGTTGTTCGCACCTGGGTTTGGTCAGAATCAGTTCGTGGTGGTGTCTCTGAAGCTGGTTGTGTTTATTGTCACGTCCTTACAGACTTCCCCCCCCTCCCCCTTCATTCTCACTTTTTGTTTTCTGGAGTCATATGGCAAGTCTCAGCGCTGTCGGTTTCACAGCCATGCTCATTCTGCACTGGATTTAGTGCAGAGCAGTGGCAGAGGGCGTTCACCCGCCGCTTATTCACCTGTCCCGCCACCTGTCATCCAGGTGACCCGGCCGTACCAGTGCAGGTTCCCTCCACACCAGCCTATGACCCAAACCCTATGTATCCTAGCACGTGTAAGGAAACCCAAGGAGCAGGCCTTTCCCAGCTGTGCGTAAGGGATGGTTGTTTCTTTTTCCTTTTAAAATTCTTAATATCCTAAAGTATGAGTTCTCATAAGTCAGCATGTTGCTTATTTAATGTTTTTAGGTGCTACTGTAATGCAAATTATTAGCTGTTTCTCTTCAGATATTACTCTGTTCACATACCAGCACTGAATCCTCTTAACTAATGTATTTGTGTTAACTGATGGTAAAAATATCCATGCTCTTATTTATGTTGAGGTTTTTTGATATCTTTGCAGGTAGTCTTGATCCCAGGAAAAATACTGGACAAAGGGCATAGGAATCTGAAGACCTCTGTTTCTTCTAGAAGAGGTGGAGAAGCTAGAAACACTAACATTTAAAATATGTGGAGGAATTAATCTGCAAAAAGCATGTGCTTACTGATGCTATGGAATGAAAGGGTGTTCATTTGCAGATGAAGAAAATGATCCGCTGGAAGGTGGAAATGGTCAGACATAACCTTTCTGGAAGCTGATACGTGATTTAGCTTTAGGAGGTTTTCCATATAATTTCCATACAATTTTGTGATTTTAGGAATTGTCACCTTGGTTCAACAGAAGGGTAAGCAAAGCTTTTTCTTAAATCTAAATGCTTCTATTCACTGTTTTCAGAAACTGAAGATATATTCCTTTCAGAAACTCTATTTGAATGAATTGTGCACCATTTTGCAGACCCACTGCAATAAAACTAAGTAAATGAATCCATATTATAGTTTATTTTTATCAGCTTTGTTACTTGGCGGTAGGCAAGACTGGGTTCTACTTTGCGGGGGGGAGATGAAAGCCAGGTATTTTCTTGAAATCCATGTGGAACTCATAGAAGTACTTGTTACAGCACAATTTATAAGTTACAGTGCTTGTCACTTTCAAATGGCTTTTTTTTTCAATTTCATATCTTTTCTAGAGTTCAAAATTTCTTTGGCCTTTTGTCTGATTTGCAAAATGGGGAAGATAGTTACAAAGTGGGAAAAAATACATTTATTTTAAAGATGGATTAGAGAACAGGCTCATTTGTGTATAGATATAAATCTATATGACATCCTATTTTCCCCTTTCATGAAAAGGAAGCAGAATTATATCAGCCATTGGCATTTCTCCAGCTAAAGAACAATAAATAAATAATGCAAAGTATCAGTGGATATGAGCACTGCATCCTGAAGTTTAGTGTGCTGTTGGATGTTTTTTTCAGCTGAACCTTTTCTTCCTGTTTATTCATTATTTCCAGTGATAAAGTAAGAAGGAGAGATGGGAAACCCAGAAAACACTGGAGATGCATATGTTGCTGTGATTCGTCCAAAAAATACTGCTAGCCTCAATTCTCGGGAATATCGAGCTAAATCCTATGAAGTAAAACTATTTCTTTTCTTTTCTTTATGTATTAGTTGTTTGGCTTTTTCAATAGTATAGTAAATACATAATAATATAACAGAAGAGAATGTAGCCTTGTCTTTTACTCTTTAGTCTGCTGCAGAGGTCATTCTGACTTCACCATTCTGCTCCTCAACATTTAGTACTTCATGAATTTTGTTACTACTTTTACAGTGGCATAATAAATAATAATAATAATTTTAAAGTTCTTTGCTTCTTTCAGCTGTGCTTAAACTTCTTTGGTTTCATTATCGTTTGAAAGATTTTGCTGCTTGAAGTTCCCATTGAAGGCCAAAAGAAAAAAAGAAAGAAAGTTTTGCTGGAAACTAAACTTCAAGGAGGCACTGAGATAACCCAGAGCATCTTGGATTATGTATTAGAAACCACCAAACCAATTTCACCATCCAATCAGGGAATTAAAGGTAAAACCATTTTAATCTAATATACTATTGAAAGCACTATAAAAATGTTTTTTTAATTGGCATGGCAAGGTTATGCAAAAGCATGAAATTAGTATAAAGAAAGAAGATACCTTTGAGGTTCATCAAAAAAAACTAAGCCAACTATACAGCTAAAACCTTTCATTTACCTTTCATTTCTCTTTACTTTCCAACTCTATAAAATGCTTACTAAGTGATTGTTAATAAATGATTCTTTGTCTGTGCTGCTTCTTCACCTCAAGTGTAGATTTATAGCTAAACTTCCAGTAAACCAGATCAAAGTGGCTTTTGTATTAACTTCAGCTAAAACTTGAATTGAACTAGAGAATGGATAGATTATAAAGTCAGTTGTTCAGAAGACAGTATGCATATGAAAATATTTCTAGCATAACTGTATTGCTCACAGATGGAATTTGATGAGTACATTTTTTTCCTTGTTGTTATGTTGCTGATCTAGCAAAGAACGTCACACTTGTGCTGACAAATTTGTTTTAGCCAGCCTATTACATTTCCAGGTTGTTATAAAGTATAATGACCAAAGGACTTCTGGTCTTTGCTGTGGACTTCGTCTCTGTTGCTTACGTGGTAAAATGTTGCAGGTGGCAATAACTGTAGCTGAGTGGATGTAACAGTGCTCATTATGCAGCAAACATAGAATAACAGAATTAATACACATAGAGGAATGCCTTCTAAAAGCAAACACTCTGTTCCTTGCATAGTTTGAGAGTTTTAATTTGACTCACTCAGATGGCCCAAGCATTAGTTATGCCCAGCTTAGTTTGTACACTGTTAAAATATGTAGCTGAGGTTGGAAAACTTAAAAAGAGCTACAGTCATATAATTTTTTCATGTTAATGGGTATATACATGTTTATGTTGTTTAATTTTTCATATGTATTTAGTTTTTCTTTGCTTTCTTTAGATTATAGCTCATAATAATAATTTTTACTTCCTACAAAGTAGGAAGATTGAGTCTGGTAAGCTTTCAGATAGCCAACTCTAGATTTTTTTCTTTGTTTTGATGATTAATTAATTGTTTTGTCTGTTTTTTTGTTTTTAAATAATCTGCTAGGAAAGCGTGTGGTGTTAATGAAAAAGTTTCCTCTAGATGGAGAGAAGGCAGGCCAGGAGGCATCTCTTTACATTGTTCCAACTGTTGTGAAAGGTAACATTGATCATGATTTGTGAAGCTGCACCCATTTTAGCAGAAGTTCACTTGAGGGTTTATTTTTTTATATGACATATTTAAGTTGTATATGTCTATCTCATTGATATATGATTGTATGTATATTTATATATATATAATACATGACATATTTATATAATATATTTTAATATGATATATGGCTTTTCCTGTATTTAAACATTAAAAGTTGCAGGCAGGTGCAAAACTCCCGGAATATTTTAAACTTTGAAGAAGTTACTTAAAATCAAGGAAGAAACCTTTGGTTTAATGTATTGCCTTTGTTTTTGTAACAATAGCACACTTCTGGTTTAAGCAGTATTTGTGCATTTGGTTATATTTCAAAACATAGGCCTTAACTTGTGTAGAATTTGCTGAATGCAACTCTAAGACATCCTACTCAGTTCAGTGTTCTCTACTCAGAGAAGAGTAAGTAAGTCTCTAAACAGTAAATAAATTCTTTAGAAAGCCAAGTAAATTACTTGTCAGGAAAGCATTTTTAGAAATATTGAAGTAAAAATGTGTGCTTTTGGGGAAACTTCTTCATTTTTGCCTTACTTATAACTCTTGATAAAACCTATCAAATAGATACCACTGTGGAGTTACCAGTACCAATACGTACCCCTCCTAGTCCTCAGTCATCTTCCTTTTTTTTCTGGTAACAGTATGCATTTAACATTTATTCCTCAAATGAACCTGATCACACTGATAGAATAGTGACAGAATATGTAGGGGTTTTAAAGCTAACCTATTGGTTTGTGAATTGTTATGTAAGGATTGTATATAATTGCTATCAATTATTATTTGGAGAAAATTAAGTCACTCTAGTCTAAGTTAGAATATAGTCCTAATGAGGGATGTGTAGCTACAAAAGATGCAGAAGGGAAAATAAGATTCTTCTCACTGGTGTGTCTTCAGAGAATGTTTCTTTTTTAGATAATACAAAATATACCTACAGTCCTGGATGCCCTGTGTTCTACTGTTTACAAGACATCATGAGAGTCTGCAGCGAATCCAGCACACACTTTGCTACGCTTACTGCAAAAATGTTAATTGCCTTGGATAAGTAAGAGACACCATCAGTAAAAACACATTAAAATGAAAAGTTTGATATTTTATATCAAAATATAAATATATATTAAAAATATTATTTGTCAATGTAACACATAGTTTTTATAGCATTCTTGTGGTTAAGAAGGAAATCATCATGCTATTTTCTTCATGTTTATCAGAAATTGAAACCTTGACAACATATTTCTAAAAGTCTTTTTGCAAGAATGGTGTGTTTATCTAAATCAAGGAGCTTTTTGAAGTTCATGCTCACAGTGAATGTTTTGTAAAATCATAATGTTTAATCTTCTGTAAATGACATAATTGTCATTTGAGTAAGAGCATTTGCCAGAGTGTAGTAAAAATATCCTGTAATTGTATACCATTAAGATTTGCATTTAAATTAAATCTCCCTGTAGAAAGGGAGTGCATCTTCCCCAGACACATAAATTCATTTGCAGTAGGGAATTAACTTTCAGAAAGGTGATTTGTTGTTTAGCCAGATTTATAGTAGTTTGAAATTTGAATACATGAACAGGTTTTTTGTTGTTTGGGTGGGGTTGGTTTTTTGTTGTTGTTGTTATTTTGTTGGGTTTTGTTGTTGTTTTTTTTTTAATGTACCCTTAACCAAGAAATACCAGACACGGTTGTGTATGAATTTATTTGCAGTAATAAAGTTAGCTGAAAGCTCTTGCTAATGTAAAAAATCATGCTACAGGCTATTACCTAAAAGGTTCTGTGTGCAAGGTTTTTACAGTTTATTAGTAGAGTTGTAGTATTTCCCTGCATGCCATCATACCAGTTAAATTTATTTGCTGCTTGCTGAATACCTTCAGGCTCTAGGTTCTTCTTAGAAGTGTTTCAAGCCTCACAAAAAGCCTTGGAGGTATAATAGAAAATAGTTTATATTTTCTGTTCTCTATGTACATAATCTGAAACAATACTTCTCAAAGATTCAAACTGCCATAACTAGTTTATCTGCCAGATATTTCGAGAAAATCCCTGAAAATACCTTAGAGAGTGTTTATAGCACAGAGACTACGATTTTACTGTTCTTTCTGCAAGGACCATGAGTAAGTGATGAGAATGCTGCTTTTGCAGGACAGTATAGCTTGGATTTAGGACTTAAAAATAGGCCTAAGCATATGCACTGAACTGCAGGTTACCTTCTGCCATCCTTTCATATGATTCTGGGATAGACAAGGTCCAACTGGTCTGTCAGTGGATGTCCAAAGCCTGTACTTACTTCTCTTTCTTCTATATTTTCAGGCTCAGTCACTAAACAGAATTTATTGTATTCCAGCAAAGCACATTTTCACCTCAAGCTTGTGAAAAAGCATGTGCAGAAACCTAAATACAAACCTGGCTTTAGACCTTTAATGCATCACTTAATATAACTCTAAAACAATTTAACAATTCAGTAAAAATACATTTATCCAAAACATGAGATGAGCAACTTGACCTGAGCCCTGCATTACATTGCATATGTGGTAGGAAAAATGCAGGAGGTGTACAGTACTGACTTCTGGTAGCACAGAATAAGAGAGCTCTAAAGCTCTTCAATACTGTCCGTAGGAGTGCTTTGAGAAGAGAATAAACTTCAGCAGAGCTTTATAAAAAAGCAGGTGGTAGCCTTTGTGAAAGAGACTTAGCAGTTTGGAAACTGGGCCTTCTGGTTTGCTGTCTTTTCCTGTCTTTCCCTAATGACTTTCCTCTTTTCCCACATGAGTTGAAAAGCTTAAGTCAGTACAGATACTGGAACTCACCCTTAAAAAAACTGTTTCAAGTTTCAAAATTTGTTCAGAGTAGTAGTGTTAATAAACTGAAAGTAAATGAAATGGTGACATGTTGGTGTCGTTAAGTTTTGTGGTTATAACCCATGTTACTCTTAGTGTAGAATTTCCTTCTCTTTGAGAGTTTGCATCCACACAAAATTGAGCAAATACAACTGTTTAACTGAGTGTGGTTAACAAATTTCACATTCAGGGAGTCATTTAGGGTTATAAAATTGGCTGTGCAAATTATTTTTTTTTTAATTCAAATGTGGGATTATCATATATGCAATCCTTAATCAAACAAAATAATGGACAGCATGACAGAAATGGTCCTTTTCTACCTGAAAATTAATTACTTGCCCGTTCTCTCTTGCAGGTGGTTGGATGAAAGGCACACCCAGTCTCACTCCATCCCAGCTTTATTCAGACCATCTCCTCTTGAGAGAATTAAAACAAATGTAATAAACCCTGCCTATGCTATAGAACCTGGTCAAACAGAGAGCTCACTGCACATGGGTTATACTGCCCTGGAAATAAAGAGTAAAATGCTGGCATTGGAGAAAGCAGATATGTGTATCTATAATCCTTTGTTTGGATCTGACCTTCAGTATACCAATAGGGTAAGAACTGTATTTTCATTTTCTATTTGTGAAACATACATTTTCATTTTAGAGTTCATTCATTTATTTGATATGAGTGCGTGCTCGCATCAGAGTTGTTTATTTAGCAGTAGGTGTGCACTAGTTTTTCAAATCCTCATATTTCGTCATAATTCTCTTTCATTGTAAAATGTTACTATCATAACTTTGGTTTCAAGAGAATACCTGACCAGAACGGGAGATTGTGTAGCCAAATCTCAGTAAGATATTTTTTCAATTGTGTTTAAATTATGTCTTCACAGGTTGACAAGGTGGTAATAAATCCATACTTTGGCCTTGGAGCCCCAGACTATTCAAAGATTCAGATTCCTAAAAGAGAAAAGTGGCAACTTAGCATGAGCAGTGTCACAGAGGACAAGTATGTTACATTCCTTTTTCATTAATGGATAATTTTGTTTTGTTTTATTACAGTAGCACTTGGTAGACTTAAAATTTATATTTATATTACTTTATATATTTATATTTATTTATATTACTTTAGGCTTCACTGTAGAAATAGATATTTTAAATGAAATTCTATTTGAAATCTCTAATGGTTAAACAAAATAAAGTTATTAACAGTGAAATAGTTATTAACAGTGAAACACAACAGTTAAAGGATGAATCAAGAAAGGTGTAAATTATAAACATTAGAGAAGCATTTCTTACTCTAATAAATACAGCTATGGCTTAATTTCTAAATGACAAAAAACCTGTTTGTAGGAATACTGGCACATTTTAGCTGCATGAACTTCTCTTTTATTCTTCATGTAGATCTATGGTTAGTGCTATGTTAGTAACTTTTTAAAAAGTTGATGTTCTCAACAGTTGTAATATTTCTGAGGGGTGTTTTTCCCATTTCCCCTTTTAATTCATAGGGAACACCAGTGGGTAGATGATTTCCCTCTTCACCGCAGTGCTTGTGAAGGCGACTCTGATTTACTAAGCCACCTTCTGGATAAAAAGTTTTCAGTTAATCAGCTGGATAGTGACCACTGGGCACCAATCCATTATGCATGCTGGTAAGTCAAGGATAGTTTTGCCAATTAAGTGCATTCTAGCTATCATGATTCCTTAGCACTATCATTTATGTAATTTATCAGCCTGCAAAAGAAGAAATAAAAAAAACCCTTTGATATTATAATCAAAAGGCTTTGATTATAGTATATGCTAGTGTTAACCTTCTGAAGAGAAACATTGCTTCAGGCTTTGAGATAATTTTAATTTGAATGGTTTTTGGGGAGACCAGTTGTGGACATCATGTCATCACTTACTTACTGCCTCTTGTATCTCTCCTGACTATCTATTCTAATTTCTGCTGGAGGCACTGGGTCTACTTTAGCATGGTAACTTTCACAGCCTGTGAGCAGTTTTACAGCACAGCAGTAGCTGAGATGAGCATGTTTTGGTGCTGGACATGCTTTGAGTGGGAAGCTGGACTAGGTGATTTACAGAGGTCAACATGTCTGACTATAACTCTGTGATTTAATCTGTAAGCGCTTGAAAGCTTTTCTCAGTCATAAAAATGCTTTTGTTTTATCTGTATGGAAGTTAGTATTTTGTATATGTAGTGGTCAGTATGTCTGATGATAGGAATAACATGAAAATCAAACTTGGTTATAAAAAGCCCACAATCTTACTTGCTTTTTAGTGTTTGTCAGAAAGTTTGTAAATACTTTATACATCAAATATACACATGAGTTATCAGTTGTGAGCATGGGGGTTAAGAATCCTCAGGATCCATCTGCATGACAAGCAGAAGCTGAACTCTGATTCTCACACTGATTATTTTTTTCCAGACAAAGCTAGACTCTGTTCTGCCATGACTGAATTGCTGCAACTACCCAAACTTAGCTAGCTTAAAGCAAGGTTCAGTTTGTCTATCATGAATCCAATCAATGGTTACTAGATCAGTGGTCATGAAAGAAGCGTAGAACTGATACTAATTTCTACAAGCTTAATTATGTTCCATTGTATCTGGTGTAATTTGAAAGCTAAAAGGTCTTCAGTGTGGAAAAACCCACTTTTTCATAATTAGGACCATCTGAAAAAATGACTATATATTTGCTGTGTCTGTTCTGATTTAAACATGTCTGCAGGTATGGAAAAGTTGAAGCCACTCGAATGCTGTTGGAGAAAGGGAAATGCAATCCAAATCTTTTGAATGGTCAACTTAGCTCTCCTCTTCATTTTGCTGCTGGAGGAGGGCATGCTGAAATAGTACAAATCCTACTAAATCATCCAGAAATTGACAGAGTAAGTTCTGTTTGTGTATAGAAATAGCAGATTTAGCAACAGTTTCTAGCTTGTGTATAAGAAATATTTTGGTGTCAGATCAATGATCTTGTTTAGTGAGTACTAAAAAATGGTTAAATATTTTCATTACCTCTGCTTTTCCCATTGTGTATCAATTAAATGTTTGAACTCTGATATCAAGGATTTTAATTATCTCAAAAATGTGTAAATGTTTACCTGTCTCCAGTGAAATCAATGTAGAATTAGTTTTTCTGGTTTTTTGCAGCACATTACTGATCAACAAGGAAGATCTCCGCTGAATGTCTGTGAAGAGAACAAACAAAATGAGTGGGAAGAAGCTGCAAAACTACTGAAGGAAGCCATAAATAAACCTGTATGAGTTTATTTTCTAAATAGTTTAAAGTTTGTATTTAATTTACACTTAATCTTGAGAAGAGCTAGAGTCACTTCCGGCTGTTACTGGAAATGTGCAGCACATTGAAATTGTTAGTGTAAATATTGGCAAACTGACATTTTGTCTCTTTAAATGTTTCTGTTCTTTTTAATGGCTCAAGAAATGCACGTAAGTCATGTAAACATGATGCTCCAATTTATTTGTAGAAGCATCTCATCAGCTACTGATTTTGTCTATTTTTGATCATGCAACCATCAGCTTTCTTTATGCGTTCTTATCTTATATGTTGATAAGCAGGAGCATTCAGCTGGCTAAATATAGGCTTCTATGAAATAGGCTTTTTGCCAGTTAGTCAGTGTAGGCTTCCTTGGCAGCCAATGGAGATTTAGCCAGGATAGGAAACAAAATTTACAATGCAATTCCTCTTATCCTGAAGTAGGTTTAAAATTAGTCAAATGAGATAAACCCACTTATTTCTTTTCTTTAACTTGCAACCTAGATCCCTGTAAGTAGGTGGTATTAAGCCTGTCAGTTTTTCAGGATGTTTTAAGTTATCTTCATTTCACTCTGCATGAATGATATTCCAAAACAATTAAGGAAGGAACTGACCTTTATTTTTAGGATCTTATGCAGTAAATCATGTGAAGGTGTGTGTGTCTAATGACTCTAAAGACTAATGGACATGCTTTAAGTAGATTTCAGAGTGTAATGTGTGATGTTATGTTGTCACTTATTACTATTTAATTAATACAAAATATAAACTCCCCCTATAAACAACTACAGTATGAATGTCAGTGACTACTGCAGCACAGATAGACTGATGTTTTACATTCCAACCTCATTTTCATTCAGTTGTCATTTTCCAAGCCATCCATCTTTTTTTTCCAGAAGTTTTTAGCAACTCAGTTCTTGATGACTTAGTAGATTTGAGGAATGGAAATAACAAATTCCTGAAATGAAAATAAAAATATTCAAACAGCTGAAACATCTGATCTGTTACAGAAATGAAAACAAGACATTTCATTGCTTTATGATTTGTGTATGTATGCTTTAAGCACCTGATTTATGTTTATGTGTGTCTTTCAGGAGACATACTGTGGGCTCACATGCAATTCAGTGAAAGCTATGGGAGTTCTGAAGGGGAAAATGATTTATTATTTATAAGATTTATTTAGATTATATTACAGGAGCACTATAAGATTTAGTGAGATTGTATTCTTGTAGCGGTTTCTGAGTAAAGGGTGGTACTTCCCTCTAAAAATAAGTATTTTTAGTATGGGGGGGAAAATTCATAACCTGCCAGTAATAGCAAAGTGAACGTTTTGGGATATGCATAGGCAGCTGAGCCCAGATCCCTCAGGGAACTTTTAAATACCTACTTGCCTTTGAGTTCAACAGAACTCAAAATACCAGCAAGATCTTTCTTGGAGTTACTGTTGTAAAAAACACAATATAAGAACCTGCACAGAACATGAAACAAGCAATTTGGGTAAATAATAAATATGGAGGAGTTGAGCAATGTTCTTTTTCCCAACATTATAGATGTTGCTGATATATGGTAAAACTACTTTCCTCTCTAGAAACACCAACAGAAAGGATTTTAACAAATTGTTTGTTTAATCTGTTCCCCTTTTTATGTAGTATGAAAAGGCACGAATTTATCGTATGGATGGGTCGTATCGCTCTGTCGAGCTCAAACACGGAAACAACACAACTGTCCAGCAAATAATGGAGGGCATGCGCCTGTCTCAAGAAACTCAGCAGTACTTCACCATCTGGATCTGTTCTGAGAACCTCAGTAAGTAAAAAAGACAATGATTATACTTGAGGGGCTTATCATAGTTTATTTCTGCTTGCCTTTAGGAAAAAGTAATGCTGTCTTAGGAGAGTAGGAGACATGCTCTCTGACAGGCTTTACAGCCTGATGTCTCCAGACTGTTTTCAGAGCTGTGGAGAGCTTCTCTGTTTTAGCTTTTACTTGGGTGCCCTCAATAGGTCTGACTGCATCACTCTGGCACCTATAATGTATTTCATTCAGGAAGATGAGGCTGTTCCAGGTTGCCTTTCTGTCCAGAGCACCTTGCCTGTCATAGGCCTTACTAGTAGCTTTTCCTGGTTTTATCCATATTTTTCTTCCCAGACTATCAGAATTTGGACGCATGTAGTTGCTTTTACCAATGTTTAGTCTTTTTAAAACTACTAATTAAAGTAAAATGATAATGTTTTTTCATTAGGTCCTTTAATAATATGAATTTTCCAGTGTTTTGCACCAAAATAATTTTTGATAAGTTTTCAGGTATATTTGATGGGAGAGAATTCTGATGTCATGTTTATATTTGTGGTATTTTTTGGTATTTTCGATCTAAATAAAAGAGATATTATAGTTTTTATTTGAGATATGTACTAGAAAATTAATAGAAGCCCAAAAGAGTCAACAAGTGTGGTTGGGTATTTTCAGATAATGTAGTCAACAGTACTGCTGCAACACAATACCTATGGGACATGTTGTGGATTACAAAGCTCAGTTCAGGTCTGGTAGGCTACTGTGTTGACAGTGTCATTAACACAGAAGCTTTGCTTTTAAAATTTTATTTACTGTTGCCAATGCTCCACTGCAGTGGTATTGTTACTTTTTTTTTAAAGTAGCTCTACTTATTGCAGGAAAACTTTTCTTTATTTTTCTTTAATCTTTTTCTTCCAGTATCATACCATTGGCCTTTTTACTTTGCTGTATGCCACATGACTACTGTAACCATCTAAGCTAAACACAGATGTTAATGTGAAGAAAAGGAAGTGTTTGAGGGTTAAAGTCTTGCTACTTTTGCCTTTTCTAAATATGTATGTAATGTTTTTATAGAATTATTGAGGTATTACATTGCATTTGGGGGGAAGAGCTCAGTGATAAATTGTTTGTGTAACAGCAAGTGATTCTCTAGATATTTAGCCTGGATTTGAAAATGAGCTCCTGATTTATGGCTTCAAAAAACTAATGGACAAATTTCATTAAAAACTATGTTGCAGTTTGTTACAACTGTAAGGACTGTAGGTTTCTTGCTTGTAGGACAGATGATGCTTTTCTGTGTTTGAATGTAAGATGGATAAGTTAAATGAACAGATTGTTCCCAGTGAAAGATGTTGTGCTATAACATATCCATTTAAGTTTTTCATATAATGTGAAATGCCACAGTGTGAAAGCCAGAACAGTGAGGATGAGGCAGATAGAGCCTCCTAGAACCTCACTCCTAAAAAAGCCAAGCGATAATCCAAGGACAGGCAGGGTGAGTGAGTAAGCCAAAGATACAGACTCTAGTACATAGTAGGACTGTAGGTGAAAGCTCTGTAATAATTTCTCAGCTCTCGTATACACAGGAGAACATGAAACATTGATTGACTTTAGCATGTTAAGAATCAAGACATTTTACAGATTAAAAAGAAGAATGTTCTGAAAAGAAGAATGTCTCTTCTGAAAAGTTTATGGTTTTTTATATATATACAAGAAGGGCAAATACATATATAAGGTAAATTATATCAGTATTTTTCTGTCAGAAATAAGATTATTGGACTTTGTATTTCTGGCACAATAATAGAGACAACAGCCTTTCATGTTTTATTATTCGGTTTTTAAGGTCAGTCTTGGTATTCCATTAAATTTTTAAATAGCACTTCACTCCTGAGAAACTAGAAATAATGAAGTTTCAACACTATTGCATTTAGTGAATTGATGCTAGGAGTTTTGTCAATAAATCCATATTTTCAAAACCTTTTCTATATAGCAGTTTAGAAAACATAGGGAAAATGTTTGTTCATGAGTCCTCAATTTCAGATACTCTGGGTTTGGTGCAGCATTTAATCATTTATGTCTATGTGTGTGTTTATGTACTGGGTTATTCTGTTTGTTTATTTAGAAACAAACCTGTTATTTTTCAGGTCTCCAGCTGAAGCCATATCACAAGCCTTTGCAGCATATTCGAGACTGGCCTGAAATATTCACTGAACTGACAAACTTGGATCCTCAAAGGGAAACTTCACAGCTTTTTCTGAGAAGGGATGTGAGACTTCCACTGGAAATAGAAAAAAAGGTCGGCACTTGGAAGTGAATGAAATTATGGTCAGACACTTTGACCGTCAACACTCAGTGTGTATAGTGACTGTAGTAATTTCCAAACTTATTTAAACCTGACATCTCCTTTTCTGGAATGGTTTGACACATTCTTGTCTTCCTCTCTCTTGCCTTCTTGCCATCTCTTTGTTCTCTCTCTCTTTCACACCCTCTCAGTTGGTTTATCCAATGTCTCCGTGTGTCAGTCTCTGTCTGTCATACAGCTAAAAACAACCTGCCTGATTTTCTTCCTTGTGCTGTTATTTTTCAATTATTTAGTTGGTTGATTTTAATGGGATTATTCAAACAGATTACCAAAAATTAATTGATGGGGGAAAAAAATCCACAGATACCAGTATTTCTGTGAACTCTGATGGGGCATGGTGTGCTAGTTGCCTTTCATTTGTGTGTTAGATCAGTGAAGTGTTGGAGTAAGTCAATGAAAAACAATGTTTCTATTACAAAGCACCACTAAAATGTACACTTCAGTTAGGATCACACCTTTGTCTTCTGTCTCTGAATCAGTGAGAAATGCTATTTATAGTTTCTAATCTGATTTTCCTTTTTACAAAGAAATCATATTATTGAAATCTTTTTCACAGATTGAAGATCCATTGGCTATTCTTATACTTTTTGATGAGGCCAGATACAATTTACTGAAAGGTTTTTATACATCACCTGATGCAAAGCTGATTACACTGGCAAGTCTGCTTCTACAAATAGTCTATGGAAATTATGAGAGCAAGAAACATAAACAGGGCTTTCTAAAGTAAGTATGTGTTTAAAATTTAAAATTATGGGTTAGATTAAGTATTTTTAGATAGCACTTACTATGGAACCCTCAAACTTTAGGTATGATGTATTTGTTGGTTTTCTTCATCACTGAGCTATAGTTCAGAGTAATCACATAATCTTTGTAGCATTAATAGAAGTTGGACGTCGTGTGTGACAATGTATTAATCTTAATTATTGCAGTGCTAGACAGAGGGGTGGAGGTTCTGTAGTGTGTAAAATCTGTATTACTGAGATACAGTAATACCAAAATAGACAACAGTATTCATTTGAAGGTTTCTGATAGGACTGAGGCCTTGAGCAATGCTGAAGAAACATCTTACTATGGCAGTTAGATCAATATCTGGGATTGACTTTCCCTCTTTGGACAGACCATGCAGCTATATTGTTTCTCTTCTGTCATTTGTAGGAGAAGTGCTGTACTAAATTGGTGAAACCCATAGCACCAGTAGGGCTCAGCCAGATGGTATTTTTCTCTCCCCTTCTCTGTGCATGCCAGCACAACAGTAGCTGAGCTATTTTGGGATGGCTTGTTCTTCCCACATACATTTCTACAGCAGTATCTGAGCCCATGAAGATTCCAGTTCTCTGCTGTGTGCACCTTCAGCCCCTGCTATCTCCACCTCACTTCATTCATGGAACAGCAGCTGTGCTGTTTTGGAATGCTGCTCTGCTTCCCATCTTCTCTTATTCACAGCATCAGCTGAGCTGCCTTGGCCTGATGGGTTTTGCATGTATTGTCCTGCAGTTGCACAGCTGGTCGCTGGAGCATAAGGAGAAGGGGGTTTAAGTGGGACTGCCCTCCTGTGCGAGTGTGCAGTTCAGTGCAGCTGAGTTTTGTATGAAACCACTCCCTGCTGACTCCCAGCACCTGCAGGGTGCTGTTCCTCTCCAAACTGAGGCCTGTCAGTACTGTGGTTCCAAGTTCATCCTGCTCAATGGAAGTGTTTGGCTCTACAGACAGGACTACCTGCAAAGATGGTTTGGGCTAGATAAAAAGACATTTGGATATGCTTTCCATCCATATCCACATAGTTCTTCATATAGATGAAGAGTTTCATAATCTATTTTTCTTTTTGTAGTTGACATAAATGTTCATTAAAAGACTGGTAATTCCAAAAATATATCCATAGTTGTTGTTTGTATGAGAGTATCCTTCACCTTAAAGATCTGATGCACTGTCCTGTGCAGAGTATTTGCTTGGCAGATCATATATACTGCCAAATACAGTTTAAATAGGTTACATCTAAATAGATTACATCACTAGGTCTTGAGACTGTCTTAATTATACATAAAACCAAACTAGTAAAGGCTGGCATTCTTCTGTTTAGTGTTTTTTGCTTCCTGCATTTTGGGTTTTTTAAAAAAGGCAGTTGATGTAAGTAGCTTCTCTTTCATGTCGTGTAATATATAACTTTAATGTGGAAATTAATTGGGCTGAGTCCTTGGTAGTGCTGACTACAGGAGTGAAAGGAAGAGTATCTACAGTCTGTCATATTTTCTGAGTATGTGATATGCTGATGTAAATGGCATTTTGTATATAATTTTGGCTTCCAACCTGGAATTCACCAAAAGTCTCTAACCAATGAGTCGTGTGTTCTGATGGCATTTCCTCTTCATGCCACGTCCATGATGTGTGACAAAAAGTGTATAATGTAAAGCTGGATCCTCATTAACTGAAAATTGCACTGAAAATCTTAGGAAACCATCTCATCTGAAGAGACAAGAGTAGGAGCTGACTGTCTAGTTCAGTATGTGACTTGAAGGTACACTGTGGCAGACATTGTTCTTTCTTCTTACTTTGTTCAGTGAAGAAAAACTTTGTTCCTCTTTGTTTTTCTCTTAGTGAAGAAAATCTTAAATCTATTGTACCAATAACTAAACTAAAAAGCAAAGCTCCTCATTGGACAAACAGGATACTTCATGAATACAAGGTAAGATAAATAAACAGGTAGTAGTAAATCCCATTCTTAAACGTTTTTGACTGTTTGGTTGTCAATTAATGAACATAAATACTGGTATAAAAAGCTAAAAATGCGTCTGCTCTGAATTTTTGGGATGAGTTACTGGAATATATTTCTTGTACAGTTATAGATCTCTTTGTTAGAAGTAAAATAACAGTTTGTTATCTGTTAATTTACCTTCAGTGCTAGCTCTGTATTGGGCACACTTCCAATTCAGGCATAGGTGTGAAAAAATCTACTCTGATTTAAATTTCTATGTCTGCTTGTAGACAATAGCAATAGATCCCCAAAGTTACTGACTTTTTGTCAGTGTAACTTGTATCTTAGGGATCTGGTAGTGCTGCTGATGTGCATGCGCACACACACACACACACACACACACTCCTTTGATTAGAGCAGTAATTGAACAAAAATTCTAATTTTTTTTGGACTTGGACTGCTTGTGTAAAAATGCATCTGACTGAGGGCTCTGGGTCCCAAATGAGGTCAGATTAAATTTGTGGTCTTCACAAGTAATTGTGGAAAAAGTGAGGTGTGTCAGAAAGAGAACTCCAGCTGATGCACATCACTAAAGGTAGCTGGCAGGAAACACTGCAGAGGCATGTAGGGAACGTTTTCAAACCTTGCCCCTCTTTGAGATGAGATTACTCAGTCATAAACTTTCTTTTGGTGCCCACACCTTTTTTGTCAGAAATTAGCAAATCATTCCTATTCTTTCTAATGGAGATGAAGGAGGGGGTGATGGGGGTCTGATGTAGCAAAGTCGTCTACTCTGTCATCAAATTATATGTAAGAATGAGCATAGCTTTCTTGACTTCTACTTTTGGGACATTATTTTGGGGTGTGGGGCATGAGGGGAAGGGGAAAGAAGTTGCAGTCTTTTGTTCTGAAGATTCTACATTTTAGAAATGGCTGTGTAGAATTCAGGTAAGCTGTAAGGCAGGGTATGGATCCAGAGAGACTGATCCTGTCTACCACACCCACAGTTGTGACCCCCTAACGGTTGAAGATCTGTGTTCTCCCTCGTGTCTGTGCCTTCTGATCTTGTCCACGGTCCAACCAATTTTTTATTTGTTAGAGTGGTTGTTATCATTCTGGTTTGAAGAGCACTCCAGCGATAGTTTGTTCTGACTGCTGCACTCTACTGAAGAGGAAGGAACAGAAGCCTGTCTCATTCTGAATGAAAGCTCCACTAATGAAAAGAGATCTGCACCTCTCTTTTGCTTAGAAATAAAAAACAATCTATGTTTTTGGAAGGCGGTACTTGCTCGTCTTACCATGTCTCACTGGATTGGGCCTCTTAAAAGGAGGAAGAATACTTAGTTTTAAGGATTGTGATGCATTTGGTGTCAGATGGGTGCATAGCTGCTGATCCCAAGTCCCAATTACTTCTGAGAGAGGCAAAACTCTGGGGCCCTTCAGAGGTTGTGTGTCTGTGCTCAGATTTCCAAGGCTCATATAGGTGTTTGGATTTTGCCTCAGTCTCTTCTAGTACTTGAGCCTTTCCGTGGCTCTAAGGTTTAATTTAGCTGTAGGAAATAGGTAGTGCTGACTACAGGAGTCATGATTGATGGGAAGGCGCTTTGGATTCAAATTTAGTAGGGATTGCACTGAACAGTGTTCAGTATTTTATATTAAATATTTATTAATATTTATCAGTTCAGTATTTTCTTCAAATAATCACAGCTGTTTGGAAGGACTTACTGATTGCCATTGTTTCTTTATTTTTAGAATCTCAGCACCAGTGAAGGTGTCAGTAAGGAGATGCATCATCTTCAGCGCATGTTCTTGCAGAATTGCTGGGAAATTCCTACTTATGGAGCAGCCTTTTTCACAGGACAGATATTCACCAAAGCAAGTTCAAGTAGCCATAAAGTCATCAAAGTGTACGTAGGAGTAAATGTAAAAGGGCTGCACCTCCTCAACATGGAAACTAAGGTCAGCTTAAGTGAACTGCCAGTGATAACTATAAAACTTAATTATCTTCTCTTAAAATCTTTGTACTAGAAGTAATTTCCCATTCCAACTGTTTGGTTAAACTTGACTGAAAATTTCCAATATTTTAAGGTCTTCATAAGCCACTAACAAGGTCTTTTATTTTTTCACTTTACTACTTTATGAACTACAACTGCGTTGTGGAACTTAGTGGTTTAAGTGTGAATCCTGTCTTTGTGAATGAAGGGAAGTTTGCATGTATGGAGGATATTTTCTGAGTGACAGTTTCCTACATTTGGTCATAGGCTTTACTCCTCAGCCTGAAGTACGGTTGCTTTATGTGGCAGTTGGGAGATGGAGATACGTGTTTTCAAATCCACAGTCTGGAGAACAAAATGAGTTTTATTGTGCATACCAAACAGGTAAGCACTATCATTTTACATCCTTTATGTTCAATTATTTTTTCCTAAATTAGATACACAAGCCTCTTTCTCTTGAGACTGACCACCCTTACACAGTATAAAAGAAGCCTGAGCCAAGCCCCTCCCAAATTATTTTAAAACTTTATTATTAACATTTCAGAATGTTTGCTTGTTTTCTTAGCATGTGAAGTCTTCAGAATTCAAAATACATAAAATGCATGTATAATCATTAGGATAAACCTTTTGTTTAATTGAAATTGTTTCTTGCGTATGGCCAATCCCTCATTCTCTTAGATTAATTCCAAATACAATGAGATTCAGAGAGGTGGAGACAGTAACTTTGTGATCGAAAGTAATGGAGTTTGAGATTGGATAAAGCTGAGAATTGCTTCTGTCATGTACTTGATTGTCATAGTTCTGAAATGCTGATAGAATTTAATTGCATCCCTTTACATAGGCAGGACTCGTTGTAAAACTCCTGATGAAATTAAATGGTCAACTATTGCCAACTGAAAGAAACGAGTGATGGAAATGAACAATAGTTACAAGATGGCATCTGATGGCTGAGCAAAAAACAACTTGTTCCTCCTCGTAACAGGACTTCCATGTACATGAATTTTACACAACAGAAATGTCAATTTGTACAGTTTTTTAACTTTGTACAGAAGCTGCATGGTTTATTTTTTTAAAAAAACTATACAACATATCTATTATTTTTATAAATATTTTTGTGCTTCATATATTAACTATTGTAGGGCTTGAGCTTAACCAATAAAGCTGATGAAATCTTAAATGGTTTACCGAGTTCAATGAGCATGAATCCAGTAAAGCTGTTGTTCCCAGAGAAATATGGGACTACCAGTGCCATTAAGCAAGTCTCAGTTAACCTTTTACCTTTTGTGTCATTGCGTGGAACATCAAGGAGGTGGTGGTATATGTTGCAGTATTTTGTAGACACCCTGTATTTTTAAGATGCTATTGATAAATATGCTTAAAAGACCAGTTAGACCTTTGAGCAACTACTTTTGATAAACTCCTGTTTTTTATTTGGTTTCTGACAAACATTTTAGCTTGCTTTATTTTTATTCTTAACTTTCTCATACTTTGTATTCATATTTATTCTAAAATACTGCATGAGGATGCCAAAAGGGAAATAATTTAAATCATTCAGAAGCCATATTGAATGTTTAGCATGCTTGTTTTGTAAAATGGGTTTTTACTTTTGCTGTGCAATATAAAATGTATGTATGGAGGAGAGGGAGACAGGCATTTACAGATGAACCTTACTCAGAGGACTTCAGAAAGTTTTATAAATCCTACCCTGGATTGCAACACATATGCAGTAACAAAAGCTCATACAGGAGGTACTAAGTTATTTCTCTTAAATTCTGATTAATTCGGTTTCTTCAGGCTAAAAGCAGCGCAGGATGCAGGAATGAAGATGATAAGGAAGTTAGATAGAGTTTGTAAGCATTCTGCCTGCTCTTTGTAGAGTCAGGGTTGGGGCTCAACAAGTTGGGTCCCAAGTGTAAGGTGGGATTCTATGCAGTCTGAAACATATCCTTGTACATTAAAATAGAATCTGTAACACAAATCTTTGAAGTTTCTTGTTGTATTTCAGGGTTTTAAGTGCACTTGACTATTTCTTCCGTGTAACCTGCATGCTAAAACAGTGTGCAATATTTTGTAAGAAAAAAAGCTTTTATAAAAAATAAAAATTAGCACTTGCCTCTAAGTTTTCAAATAAAAGCTACAATGAATGTGAAGAACTGTGCTGTTGTATAGTAACTTTACTCATACCTTACTAGTTACTGCAGTTTAAGAAATTAAAGTAGTAAGCCGTTAAAAATGTGAACAGGAGACTTGTATTTTGTATTATTCTTAGCAAGCTGTACTTTTCTACTTAAATGTCACAGGCCTAAATAACAGTAAATTTTAATGGCTTGTTATGCTTTATTTAAGGTAAATAATGCAACAGTCAGGCCCTTCATCATGCAGCGCTGTTATCACTTGGCACTGGTATCAGAAATACATTTCTCTACATAGCACTTTCTTAGAAAACTAGAGGAAAATGTTAGGAAGGTGTGTCAGTTGCCTATATAACTATACTATCAATATGCCTTATTGCTGTATAGTCCTTTCTGCTGAATTCTTATTTATTACTACCTAATAAATTGTTTGCAACAAGTCATATTTGGTGTTTCTATTTTTGTAGCCAGCATGAAGGTGCCATCAAGGTTATGCCTCCAAGCATGAAGGTTAGCACCAAGGAGGTGTTATTACCAAAGAGCAGTGGTTTGTAACAGGTTCATCTTTGTAAGGTATGTAAGAAGAGCATCAGAGAGGACCGGAGGGAGAGTCCCATGATGACTCTAAATTAAGGTAGTGCACCTTGGAAACTGCTTAGGAATTTACCAGGTAAACTGGAAACTGTTCATCATGGCAAGGCATGTTGCAGGTCAATGGAGCCACTGAGCAGCAAGAGCCCAACTCTGCAGTCCCAGAGCCTTCTGACACCTGGGTACATAGGAGCTCATGCTGCCCTGCTGGGGCAACTCCTTTCATCTGGAAGCAGGGAAATAAAAAATGGGAACAGAGAGAAAATCCAACAGCACTGAGACAGACCATTAGCAACAACCCTCATATCACTACCAAACAAAAAACCAATTAAACTGAGCTGGAAGATGGGCAAAGCTGACACTTGTGCCTTTGTAGACATGAGATGCCCAGCTCACCACCTATAGTCCAGCTAACAAGCACTTTCCTAAAAAGCAAGAACCCGTACAGCAGCCAAAAGCAAAGATTTGAGTAGAACACTCAGCCAGGCCCTGTAAGGCAAAAGAGCAACTGAGAACTTAAAACTCTGAAAAACAGACACGATTTTACCAAGTGTAATAACTGACCCCCCCCCCCGACCCAGTGAGCAACTTGTTCAAGAGGGAAACCTTGGTCCTGGGGTGATGTCCTGCTGCTGCTGTTGCTTGGTGCAGGGAACAATTGCTCCACGGAGGTGGGGGTTTCCCAACCATTGTCAGCTTACAGCTGGATGCAGTTTAAAGCTGGGCTGTTGACTGAAAAAAGAAATATAGGTTCAACAGAAACAACATACATGGTTTACAAAAGCTCTGCTTTACCTTGATTGTTATTACTATATGGTAAACATATAAAAATAATGTACTAAATTACTATTCTACATAAATATAATTAATAATTACATAAAAATGAAATAAAACCATTCATATATAGGTAATTAATCTGGAAATCCTCTCCCTCTCCTTTGGAAGAAGTAGACTGACACTGTTCCACCAAAAATGTTTTACTTCATAAATTGACAGAGCAGAATGCCAGTAACAACCAGTGGTAGCTCTCATGTCCCCTGAAAGAATTGTCAAGGCTTGTAAATATGAAGGAACTCTTTCTCAATCACTACAGCACGGATTAATTTCCTTTGGCACTGAAAAGTGTTGAAACTTCAGAGCTTGCAGGCAACAAATTGAAAACTTTACTAGATCCCACAGCTGACACGTAGAGTTTGGAGGAACTCAGCATTGATTCCATGCACATCTCAGCATTCACAAACGTTCTCTGCTTCCTCCACTCATCTAGTAACACTCAGCACATGTGAGACCTTGATACAGGGTTTACCACATGATATTACACATTTAAAAAAACGACAAGAATATTCATTCAGTAACAAGCTTATGCTTTTGCCTGTGCACCTTTTCCAGTTGACAAAACTAAAAGTACTCAGAACTGATGACAACAAATAGTTTATTTCAGATGAAGTAGGGAATTTATGAGAATTTAGGTTTCTGAACTTTGCAAAAAAATTATTTAAAAGCATTACAGAAAATCTTTGCAACTGTACCCTCTTGAAATGTCTCATTGTACGTAATGATCAACCCGGCTTCCTGATAGTATTCCCAGATTTACACATNGCGGCCGCGGGTTGGCTGCGGCGCCGGCGATCGTCACATGGGCAGAGATCAGCCCAGCGCCCGCAGCCGCCGCACGGGCTCCGAGCTGCCCGGCCCACCCGCGCCGCCCCGCCCTGCCCCGCGGAGCCACGGCGGATGGCGGGCGCCGAGAAGATGTTGAACCTCATGGAGGTCGGTGGGTCCCTGCTGGAGCGGGTGGCCGTCGGCAACCCCCTCTCCCTGGTGCTGGCCGCCTCCGCCTTCGCGCTCAGCCTCGGCTACCTGTTCCAGCTGGGCTACCGGCGGCACCTCGGCTCCGACCAGAAGGTGAGCGCTGCGGGCGGCGGCCCGGNGAACTCTTTCTCAATCACTACAGCACGGATTAATTTCCTTTGGCACTGAAAAGTGTTGAAACTTCAGAGCTTGCAGGCAACAAATTGAAAACTTTACTAGATCCCACAGCTGACACGTAGAGTTTGGAGGAACTCAGCATTGATTCCATGCAAATCTCAGCATTCACAAACGTTCTCTGCTTCCTCCACTCATCTAGTAACACTCAGCACATGTGAGACCTTGATACAGGGTTTACCACATGATATTACACATTTAAAAAAACGACAAGAATATTCATTCAGTAACAAGCTTATGCTTTTGCCTGTGCACCTTTTCCAGTTGACAAAACTAAAAGTACTCAGAACTGATGACAACAAATAGTTTATTTCAGATGAAGTAGGGAATTTATGAGAATTTAGGTTTCTGAACTTTGCAAAAAAATTATTTAAAAGCATTACAGAAAATCTTTGCAACTGTACCCTCTTGAAATGTCT
This sequence comes from Leptocoma aspasia, assembly GCA_013399835.1. Lineage (NCBI taxonomy): Eukaryota > Metazoa > Chordata > Aves > Passeriformes > Nectariniidae > Leptocoma > Leptocoma aspasia. The sequence goes on along the minus strand of VXAX01003726.1, from coordinate 780,145 downwards.
CATTGTACGTAATGATCAACCCGGCTTCCTGATAGTATTCCCAGATTTACACATTTAAACTTTAGAAACTGACTGGACTCACTGGATGAACAAATACTGCCTTTAAAAGACCTACGAAAACCAGAATTTTCCGGAAATACATTAAGACACATTCCTGTTGAATTGAAAAATTGTACGTGGACAACAAGCTGACCTCGGCTGCGACGAGCTCTCTGTTTCCAAATGCAGCTTTGTGCACGATTTGACCTTAAACCCTTAGATCTTAGTGGAAACTCATTTCAAAAGCAATACCCGGATTTTCTGACATTAAACATTTGGAGCATCCGGAATTAAACACAAATAAGCTGTGCAGCTTTACAAACCAGCGCCCCGGGGTGTCAGCGGCGGCGCCGGCAGTGGTGCCCGAGTGACGGCTCACCGTCAGGAGCCCCATTTCCCGGAGGAGACCCGTGCTGTCCGGGTGCTCCAGGACACCCGCATTTCAAACACCCGGGTGCTCCAGGACACCTGCATTTCGGACACCCGGGTGCTCCAGGACACCGGCATTGCAAACAACGCGCGGGGGCCGAGCCGCGGCACCGCCGCCCCTGGGGCC
>VXAX01003726.1:660023-778619 GCA_013399835.1 Leptocoma aspasia | reverse complement strand
CTCGGCTCCGACCAGAAGGTGAGCGCTGCGGGCGGCGGCCCGGCGGGCTCCGCCGCTGTCCCGCGCAGGGACGGTGCCCGCGGGCCGGGGGAGCCGGGCGGTCGCTGCGGGCCGGGGGCGCAGCCTAGGCCAGCCCTCGGGAGCGCGGGGAAGCGGCGCTGAAACCCGGGTGTGCGGAGCGGGCTCCGGAGGGCGAGCGGCGTTTCCAGCAGGCTCCCCGTGGGCGGCTGTGGGGCAGCTGGCCGGCTGGGCCCTCACCGGGCTAGTTGGTACCGCGGGAGGCAGAGGCGCTCGGGGCTTGCGGAGCCCAAGGGCGTTCCCGGTACTGTTTCATCGACGGAGCTTAAGAGAAGATGCTGCTAATGTATGAAACACAGTCCTAACCTGAAGTTGCTTTTGGGGGGGCTCTTTAACAAATCCTCCAGCACGGTTTCGTTTCTGGCTGCCTTCTTTTCACTTGCGGTATCTTTGTGCTTCACATTCAGAGGCAGAATAGGAGGTAATCGTATTCACTTCATTTTAACCTTTGCTGCTTTTAAATGTAGTTCTGTCTGGACAACTGAATATTTTTTTAAAGTTGGCTTTATCACAAAAGAGTTTAAACAAATATATGTAAAACTTCCTCTGTGGTTAGTTTTTATGTAAATGGACATGATTTTATTACTTTGGGGCACTGACACATGCCAGGAAAGTGGTCAGAGCACCAAGCCTGGCAGAGTTCATGAAGTGTTTGGATAACTGTCAGGCACATGCTGTCACCCTTGTAGATGGTCCTGTGCAGGGCCAGGAGTTGGACTTCAATACCTGTGGGTCCCTTCCAGCTCAGGGTATTCTATTAGCTCGTGAGTCTGTGATAACCTCTGATGAAAATTCAGTGATTATTTTTCTCTTTCTTCTACAGAACTACCCACCTTTTATTTCATCAGGCATCCCTTTTCTTGGTCATGCAATTGCATTTGGAAAAAGTCCCATTGAATTTTTGGAAAATGCTTATGACAAGGTATGTTTTCCCACATGGCTGGCTGAGCATATACAAAAATATTCTTGTGTATCTATTACGTTCTCTGTCTTGGGCCTGTTTAAAATCAGTTCATTCTCATTTACCACCTCAAAAATGGAATGGAGTGTGCACAGTAGGCTCTGTGATCTCCAGATCTCTTTATGTAGCAGTAGTGTTTCGTGAGCTCTCGTGATTCACGTCACAAATATGCTTGTACATTTGGGTAATACTCATAGCTGAATCACAAGTTAATAAAAAAAGCCCTTTGCATGAAATTATTTCTTGCTGTAATTGGTAACTTTTAATCACATTCTTTACCAATCTATGACCAGATTGGAATGTAGCTGACCACCTCTGTGGGCAACTTGATGAATTTTAAGGCCTCTCTGATGTTAAAAGAGCTGTTGTATAAAACCTCAGTAGTTTTTATACTGTAACAGCCTAGAAGAAGTTAACTAAATCAGTGGAGCCTTCATTCCAATTAAATTAGCTTTACCAAGCTGTTTCACATTGTCTAAAACTATCTAGAGTTAAAAGCTTAAACCTTAGCTTGGTTGTCTTAGAGAAAACCAAATCTGGTGCATGAAGGTCTGCTGGAGATGACTTTTAAACTTCAAAATCTTATTTGCCCCTAATTATCTATGCATAACTCCATAAATCCAGAATTTTTTGAGACAGTGTTTGTAGATTACTGGGGTCAAGATGTGCTGCAATCTCTCCGCTAGCATTTTTAGTGTGATTGATCTTTTATTAATGTTTTCTAAAATAAATGGTTTTAAAATGTGTATGTTCATTATAAATACACATTTAAAATGTGTATGTGTTCATTATAACATTAGATATCACTAGTATGAACATTGAGAACGAATTTAAATGTGGTTTAAAATATATTTATCTTTATTGAATATCTGGATACTTCTTAGGAGAAAAAGTAATTTATGGAAGGCTGTACGAGATAGAGATTTAATGATTTTTGGTCTTCTTTCAAAGAACTTTTTTTTTTGTTTATTCTCTCTCTTAGTATGGACCTGTGTTCAGTTTCACTATGGTTGGCAAGACATTCACATACTTGCTGGGTAGTGATGCTGCTGCTCTACTCTTCAATAGTAAAAACGAAGATTTGAATGCAGAGGACGTGTACTCCCGGTTAACCACGCCCGTCTTCGGCAGGGGAGTTGCCTACGACGTCCCTAATGCGGTTTGTATTTGAAATACCAGATGAGTGAAAAGCAGTGCAGTTTCAGTGCTGAGCAGGCAGCCCTGAGCTCTTGGCTCTGTGTGGTGGGCTTGTGCTCATGGGAACTGTGGCATGTTGCAGTAGGTAAATAGTCTCATCTGCATAATCAAGACTGAGTATGTTCAGGTTGCTTTCCTTACCACTTGGCCATTTGTCACTCTGGATGTTATCTTTTATTCTCGAAACCATCTAATCTCACCATAGAGGAAAAACTAGTGAGTCACTTTTTTCTTACCTTGCAGTATGCCACTGACTGCAGCTCACTTCTCCCTTCCAAGCAACTTCAAGTCTTTCTTCTGAGAAAGCCCTAAGAGTGGTAACTCTATATTTATGCCATGCCAAATCTAGACATGGGAGTAATAAATTAACAGTTTGAACCACAAGGTTCGTTTTGCTCAGACAGAAATCATTCTGGGCATGTTTGCAGAATACAGTCTGCATGGGAGCACAGGGGCTGTGTCATGTGGCATTGTATCTGAGCTAAGCATTGGCTGCTTTCTTGTTTGTGAGGGTGGCCTGTCATGTCAGACTCTGAAACTGCAGAAGTCAACTTTTCTGTGGCCACACTTGCTCCACTGGCACTCTGTGTTCAGTGCATGTTGTATAGCAGAGTAGTTGGGTGGAAGAAACAGCACTGTGATATACTTTATTTCTGGATTTTCAGTTTTGGCCTCATTTTGTTAGTATCAATGCCAGTCATTTGACTAGTTTCTGTGACCGTCAATTTATTTGCCTCCTTAGCATGCCTCTGCATTCATCCCTGCCTACGTGCTGTGATTGTTGCCCTATTAATGATGTAGCTTAGAGGCAGTAATCACTACTTTCTTTGCCTCCACACTGGCATTTTGCCATGATCCACAGAATAAGCATGTTATTTACCCTGTTCTTTTGGAAATCTCATACACAGCTCCTCATCCATATTAGAACCAGCAGGACTGCAGCCTGCAGATAATAAGTAGGAGATCATTTCTTGTGTCCTAGGAGATCTCTTCCATGAGTGCGGCCATTCTAACAGACTTATTTCTGCCAGTTCAGATAGTCAGAGGTCTTCCTCAAAAAGTCAGGGATGGAGTTGTGAATCACTTTTGCAGCTGCTGGAGTGTGGAGGATGCATGATTCTCTGCAATACATCTCATGTTCTTCTCTGGTGTGTACTCATTTCAGAAGAGTATCTGTGAATCAGACTGCAAGCTGGCCAGTTTTTCACTGTGCTGTGCTTGTTTTGTGGATTCTGAGTGTCATGGGATGTCTGCTTGAAACTTAAAGGTCATGGCTTGTCCTTAATTCTGTGAAAGTTTGCCCACTTGTTACAGATGGTTTGACTTCCACTTTCATGCTCTTCAGTTTATGAATGGATTTGAATGTCTGTCTTCATGCAAGAGCTAGTTCTTTGATGTGATCTAATGTGATCTTTGATAATCTAATCATTAGTTTTATAGAATTTTCTGTAAGCTCCTTGGAAATTGGGATTTCTTACCACCATGTACTTGAGGCACATACCTCATTGGCCCACCATATACAGGTTTTTTTTTGCTTTTTTCTGAAATGAGATCTTTTTCTAGGGTTACCCTAGGTTTTCTTTTTCTCTAGAGTGCACTTGAGTTCTTCTTTAGTCAAGAGATGAATCATATTACTCAGTAAGCCTTGGGTGTCTGTGGATATATCTACTTAATTCATACCTTTGATACCAGAAGGATTTCTTTCTTATTATCTCTGCAGATTCAGGTTCCTCAGAAAATTCCTTTTTTCCCACAAAAACTACTCCTTTTCCACAGCGAAGGGATGCAGGGAGTTTGCTATTGACACTTAAATTATCAATATCCCTGACACTGATCATCACTAGTTTCCCTCTATGAAGCTAGAGAGGTAGCACAGCCAGTTGTGGCCAGAATGCATTCTCTTAGATGTAAGCTGGTTTTTTGCAAAGTGTCACCACCATGATTTCATTTCAGACATCTAATGGGAAGGCATTTAGAGAGCCATGGAAAATTTCATTGGCATTCTACAATTGATGGGTCATCCTGAAATTTCTTTTGAGAACCCCTTTTCTCTGCTTAAGCTGCTAAGTATCTATTAATTCTGTGACTTTCAGTCATGTGTTTGGAAGAACCACCCCTTATTCTTCAAAATGAGTAACTTGCTTATTTACCAGTGGTTCTGGTAATTGTTAATATCCATAGTCAATATATGAACTTATATTCACTCTCTCTCCCCTCCCTCCAAGCCTCTTGCAGATAGTTTTTTGTTGAGAGGAGCTGAAATTGCAGAGGATGTTTCCAATGGCACTCCTATGTGCCATTCCTGTCTCCATCAAGCTGGAGACTGCCTAGCATGCTACAGGGGAAAATGTGCTTGTCTCTTTGCTTTGTGGCATGTGTGACCTCTGACAGGCTGCTGGGGTCCTCACTGCATTCTCAAAACAGAAGCTTCTGGGAAGTTGCTTTTTTTTTAATGCCTTCTGTTCTGTATGGTACATGCAGAGCCCTTGCTGAAAAGAGAGTTTTTGGTGTATTACTCATGGTGCAGTGCAGAGCTATAGGGCAAATGCCTCATTCATAATTAGGGCTTTAAAATCAAATTAATAATTTACTGAGTCAATGTCCTGTCAATGAACTGAATGGTTCTCATCTAACAAAGAGCTTTTCACCAGTAGGTTTGTTAGCTATGAGTCTATACATAGAAAAATAGGATGAGGTGAGAAGGGTGTGAAGCTCACTATTTTCCTAAGAAGCAGTTTCCCTCCTGTTTCTGTGTCTGACTTCCTGGGCAGTGAGATCACAGGGCTCTGTAAAAGAAAGGGTCATCTCTAGTCCAGGGTCCTTCTGCCTGAGAGAAAACAGGAGAGGGAGAGAAAGTGAGGAGGCCACATATCAGAGGACACAGGCTACATCCAGACTTTGCAAAGATGGGGCTGTGACTATATATCTAAAGGGCATTCCATAGTTCAACTTTGCATGCATCTTTTATATCTTCAGGGATAAAGCTTAATGAAGATACTAAAATAATTTTTTTGTTTAGTATTGCAAAAGAGAGAACTGCAGCTCATTTGAGCTATTATTTTACTTGAATGTTTCTGAACTATTGCTTGGAAGACAAAGAAGGTGAAAAACAGAGTACTACCTATTAGGTAAAACTGAGTATCTGCTGTACCTTGCATAGGATGTTCTTATAGTACAAATTCTAGTAAGTTGTAATCACAATATGATGATCCTTGTACTGATTGCTTATTCTGTCTTGGTTCTTTTAGATATTTTTGGAACAGAAGAAGATGCTCAAAACTGGGCTAAACATTGCCCAGTTCAGACAGCATGTATCTGTGATTGAAGAAGAAACCAAGGAGTATTTCAAAGCCTGGGGAGAACGTGGAGAGAAAAGTAAGCAGGATGAAATGCATTTTTCCTCCAGTTTTCTGGGAAGTACTTAAGGCCAATGCAGTATATTTTTGTAAAAGATGTACTGCAATATAAAAGAAATTAAAAATTACATAGGTTAAAGTGTACTGAACATCAGAAGAAAGAAAATACAGATTTTTAAAAATCAAATGTAAGACTATTGGAGAATAAAGCTGATCAGACAATCACTGAAAGGAATGGAGGACTATCTTAGTTTTGCTTTCCTAGTCAGCTTGTAGTGCACCTGTTGTGCTTGTTTTGAATGGTATCAGCTCAATGTAACCACTTCCTAGTCCTGGGAAAACTGCTGCTCTGACTTTCTCGAGAGTCTGTGCTGAAGATCTTGGCTCTGGGAGTTTCTACAGTGAAAAACTGCATCTTTGAAGCCAATATAGTTATGTTAGTGACCAAAGTTAAGTTGTTATTTTCCCTCATCCCCAACTTGCCCACCATTGTTGCAAGCTCACAGTTGCAGAACTGTGTCTAAATAGTATTTAAACATACATACTTATATTTAAATGCATAAAAATTATATAATACATGTCACATTTTAATATATTGAATTATTTTGAATGTATATGACTTATATGTAAATATAGGTAATAATATGGTAACATATAAATTGATATTTAAATGTCTAAGTACCACTATATAAAAATAATTCAGTGAGCAGCAAAATTAACTGGTTTCCTATGGATTTGGATTTCAGGGTTAAATTTTTGTATGATTTCACTTACATTTATTAAGGATTGAGCTTGTGATGCATGGCTTGCTTTGGAAGAATTACTAACTCTGCTAGAATAATTTCTAGAAAGAACTACCTTAGAAAAAATGTATCCATGGTCTAATTAAAAAGTTGTTCAAAGAGACATCTGATAAGACACATTTCAGTACTGTTTTTCAAATCTTTCCCCAGACCTGTTTGAAGCCCTTTCAGAACTGATCATTTTGACGGCAAGTCATTGCTTACACGGGAAGGAAATCCGAGGCTTGCTGGATGAGAAGGTGGCTCAGCTGTATGCCGACCTGGATGGGGGTTTCACTCACGCTGCCTGGCTGCTGCCAGGCTGGCTGCCTCTGCCCAGCTTCAGGTACCAGCAGTAACACAGGAAGCAACTGAAGCATTTTATCTAAACATCATTGTTGTTTGGATTGCCCCCCATCCCCACCACTTCTTCTTTGTAAGCTGTTCTAGACATCCCAATAAATCCTCATAAGCATTTTGTGTTATGTTGTGTAAAGTTGCTAATGGAAGTGTTTTGAATCGCAGACGACGAGATCGAGCACACAGAGAAATAAAGAATATTTTCTACAAGGTTATCCAGAAACGCCGAAAGTCTGAGGAAAAGGAGGATGACATGCTCCAAACTCTACTTGATGCTTCATACAAGTAAGTCAAGAATTTTAAAGACTTGTTTGAAGATTTACTTTAGCTTTGAGCTCTTTAGTTAGAACTATCTACCAAAACCCAAGAAACATTCTCTCATGTTTTGCATTGGTTTTGTTTCATGCAACTTGTCCTGGTTATATTTTTAAAAACAGATATAAAACTTCAGTTGTCAATGGTTATTCAGATTTCTGAGATTTTCATTGGTGGTCATGAGGTGACTGAGGTTGCTTCCTTTCTTTTTGCTGGCTGTTGAGGCTCCTTTAAGTCTTCTAATGAGTGTCTCTCCCTCTGTTCTCCCTTCTCCTTACCATTAGATCTTTTGCCTCTTCGTTTAGGGTAGGCAAAGAGTAGAAGGAGTAAGGAGTACATTAGGAGAAATTGCAAATGCTACTGTATAAATAGCAGTGCTAAACAGTGAAACGTGAGCAGATGAAGCTCCAACTTGGTTCCCTTGGGTGCAGGGACGGCCGCGCGCTGACGGACGATGAAATTGCGGGAATGCTGATCGGGCTGCTGCTGGCAGGGCAGCACACATCCTCCACCACCAGCGCCTGGCTCGGCTTCTTCCTCGCCAGGGACAAAGCCATACAGGAACAGTGCTATGCAGAGCAGAAAGCAGTGTGTGGGGATGACTTGCCACCCTTAACTTATGACCAGGTTTGTTTCTATGTTATATTAGCCCTGAGGGGTATTTTTATACTTTTAGATGCTCATTAAAAAAAAAAAATTAAAAGCTCATTGAACATGAAATACAGTCACATGCTTTTGTGTTAAAATAATAATTGGCACAGTCATTCTGTGATAACACTGTTTGCCAGTACATTTCCTCTTCTCTTCCTGTATACGTAAATTTTCAGCTTGATACTGTTTTTTTAAATCAAGTGTTCATTAGGGAAAATGCAATTCCTATGTTTATTTAATAAATGATCGTTCTGTAGCAGAGGAAGATCCTAATATTTCCACTGAGGAAAGCAATGCAGTGTGACCTTGTTCTTTAATTAGGCAACAGAAAATACTTAAGGGATAGATCACTAAGACAGTAGCTGTATTTGATGGCACTGGTCAGTGATTTTTTCCTTCTTAATTGAATTAAATGGAAAAGAAATAATCAGTGTAGCTAATAAAGTACATGTAAATATAAGCTGCTTACTCTTTAATTTTTTATGTTTTTAAATGGTATAAAATAGCATTTTGTTTGTGTTGAATGAACTTGGCTGTATTTTGATCCATCATTTTCTCTGTATTTTCAGCTCAAGGATCTCAGTTTGCTGGATCGCTGTCTAAAAGAAACTTTAAGGCTTAGACCTCCTATAATGACCATGATGAGAATGGCCAGAACTCCTCAGGTGAGGACACTTTTTGGAGCTAATTTCGCTGCAGCAGCACAGGCCAGGTCAGAGGTATCTCAGCTGGCAGAAGGAAACACAAGTGAGCTGTTTTTCCTGGCAGGGAGGAAAGCTGATGCCATTTTGGGGTTCTGTCAGTGGTAGCATAGCCAGCGTTGAGTTAGGAAAGCAATTAATACCTTGAACTTGGTATTTTTTACCTTCATGTGGAATTGTGTGCAGTTTCTGACCCCTGCAGCCCCCAGCAAGTAAGAGACTGATGAAGTGAAACAAGCAGAGGGCCACCCAGCTGGGAGGGGGCTGCAGCACTGGTGGTGAGAGGCTGAGGGAACAGGGATTGTTCTGCCTGGAGAAGAGCAGCTCTGGGATCTAGGAACAGCCATGTGCAGTTTTCTTCAGCAAAACTGACCCTTTCTTGTAGCTAGCAGTATTATTTGAGCTTAGTTTGGTGCCACCATTTTTTGTTTGCCAGGTATTTTTAGTTGCTCTCATAGAAAAATTTGGCATGCATTTAATACGAGCCAGGTAAATCTGAAAGAAAACTTGCTGTTTGTACAAATACGGTACTGTGTCAAAAAATTCAAATATTTTTTTAACTACGTCCCTTCAATGTCAAAGGTTTTCAATACATTTTAATTTAATTCTTTCTTTTTTTTTTTTAAAACCTCCTTCTGGAGAATTGCCAGCCTAAAACAGCTTGAAGGTTCCTGCAACTACTTGAGCACTGTGTCCTGTACAAGTATGAGAGGAAGTGTTAGGTTGCAATAATTTTAAATGCACTTGGCCAAAATCTCTTGAAATTTAGACCTCATGATGTAACACTTCAGGTAACACTTTAAAAAGAAAAATGGAGACATTTTGTCATGTGTGGGGTCTTGTCTCTTCTCTTGTAGACTGTTGCTGGATACGATATTCCTCCTGGCCATCAAGTGTGTGTGTCTCCCACTGTTAACCACAGACTGAGAGACTCCTGGAATGATGCTCTGGACTTCAAGCCTGACAGATACCTCCAAGACAACCCAGCAGCTGGAGAGAAGTTTGCATACGTTCCATTTGGTGCTGGTGAGTAAGGGAATGCAGCACCTTGTGTGAGGTTGTGCTGAGGTGGCTCACACCAGCCATCTCCTACAGCACCTCTCCACATTGCAGCATCTGAGGATAGATTTTTTTCTTTTCTCTGTCTGAAAGTTTTTTTACTGTGAAAGTGCTGTTAAAAGAATTCAGTAAATAGTTCTGCATTAGTCATAGCTGTATATATCTCTCACAGCAGTTACCAAAACACCTGTAGGTTAGCATGAGTGATGCTTGACTCACATCTTTTCAAGTCAAGGACAAACCTGGTAATACAAGTTAAGTTGAAGGCAGAGAAGAAGTCTGCAGAGTCCAAACTTCCAGAACAGTTTGCAAATATTGCCATGCTGGAGTTAGAGCTGATCTCATTTCTCAGTGTTGCAAATGCTTCTTTCCTGATACATAAATTAATGCTTTATAGTGGGGACAGAACAGCACAATATCATTCCACTTACTTGTCTGTTTTATGTAGTGACAATTTGGAAATGTAAGACTTGGGTGGAATTATACAATGGGGTATGTGAAACATCAGAGCCTCAGATTGTTGACAAAGGGGCAACTACTGTCTGCATAGAACTTCCGAAGTCAGCTGGTTGTCAAAGGTGATCCAATAAAATATTCTAACTGCATTTTATGGCTTTCCTTCTAGGCCGTCATCGCTGCATTGGAGAAAACTTTGCTTACGTTCAAATTAAGACTATTTGGTCTACCTTGCTTCGTTTGTATGAATTTGATCTCATCAATGACTATTTTCCAACTATAAATTATACAACAATGATACACACACCTAACAACCCTGTTATCAGATACAAGAGGCGGTCACTGTAAACTGGTGCTAAAACCTTACTTCTTAAAGTTGTGCGAACTAACAGACTTCTGAATAAAATTGTGACAGAATAAGTGGCAGATGGAAGCTGATGGATACATTACTGTTAGGAAAGCAACAGTAGTCTACCAAATGTGAGAGTTTTTCATCTATTTTGTTTGCCCACACTATTTACTGCTGCTGTGTATCACTGCTCGTTCTACAATTTTCTCATTGCATTTTTAAAGCGAAAGTGTCTTTTCTATTGATGTAACACTTTTAAGGTGCATGCAAGATCTTTAATGAAGAAAAAAGTAATTTCTACAAGTGGAACTCTTTTCTTTTGAAAAATAATTGAAGATTACTTTCCCCAGATAACCAAGGGGCAAAGCTGTCTACCTTGCCTCTGTACCTAATTTCAGCAAACCCATCCGGGAACAGGCACCACAGGGGACTGTACTTGGTGATGCCCTTCCTTTGGTATTTATGATTCTGTTCCAAGCAGGTGCTGGTCTTGGCTGATTTAAGAAAATGCTAGTGTACAGCTAAGTGGTAGGCAGAGTTCAAAATGTTCAGAGGTAGGTCATTTCAAGAATGAGCCATTTAACTGTCTAACTTGAAGTAGTGGTAAAATGCTTATGTTCAAAAAGCAACAAGTAATTCTCTAAAAAAAATTTTCAAAATGGTGATCTCTGGAAGCTTGATGTAAAGTGTAAGAGTAACAATATGAAGATACCAACAACGTGAATTTTGTAAATAACATGTTTGTGTGTAAAAAAGTGAAATAGCTGAATGTTGTCTGGGTTTCTATTGACTCATGCAGGATTGTTAAATGGTGTTTGGTTCAAGAGTGCTGCTGATGAATGGTAATGAGCTCTGGCTTACAGGAATTTTGAATTAAATTTGTAAACAAACCTCTTGGGGAAGTTTTCCATGCTCAACTCTATTACTTCTTTTGGAAAGGTTTCATCAGTAAATTTGTTGGAGTAAGTAAACTCTGTTGGAGTGGGCTGTGCCCCCTTCAGCAGTGCTCCATGTAACCAGGGTTTTGTCTCGTCTTTCCTGGTCTAAATTCAGTGTAACTGTTCCAAAACCTTGTGTTTGTATCAGTCATGGCAGGTGAGGGAGCACAGGCTCTTCCCTCCCAGCCCTGTCAAATGTGACCAGGGTCTGCAGAAGCCAGGCATGTCCCTGTCCCTCTCTCTGATTGCAGCACTTTGGAATCTGTAAAGAGTCAAGCTGCAGTCACTGCAAGCAGGAGGAACTCAGGCAGGAGCAACCTGTTCCGTGTGAATAAGGGAGCGGTTCTTGAACACAGTTAGAAGCATGAAGTCATGTTTATTTCAGTACTTTGACAAAATACCCATAAAATTCAAAACTTCTACCATTACAAAAATAGGTCTCTACAAGTGATATTCTGTCTGCACTGCCAGTAGCAAATATTATGAGAGTCAATGTAACTTCAGTAGCCTTGCCAGAAAAAGTGCAAGTAAACGTTGCTGAATGTAGCTCAATTTAATACACAAGTTTCATCTTTGCACCCTGTTGATAAATACACACTTCATAAGTTAATCATTTAAATTAGCATTCCACAAATATACATGTAATTTAACGGTGGGGGGTTTGTTTTGGGTTCGGGGGGATTTTTTGGGGGGGTTTTTGTTTGGGGAATTTTTTTGTTCAGATTGTTTTTTTCCATAAACACAAAGTGCCTACATCCATAAATCTCAGTCTCTGTGGGTGTGCCAGGATGGAACTGTATACAATCGTACAGCTGTGTTCATATTGGTCCCACAATATACACATTATACAAAAGCACAGAAAGAGCACAGATTTTCAGAAGGCAATCTGTTAGCATCACTGCCAGTGGTGGAGATGTTGAAGGGTATTATTATCTTCTTATACCCATGTGCAACTGAGTGTATGAAGTTGAACCTGTAAAATGGAGAACAGCTGTCATTGGAATTACTTGGAACAAGTACATACATTCCACTGAATAAGCGTGAAAGATTTTACATGGGAAATCATGGAATAGGGACTTCTATAGATAAAATCTTTTAAGAACAAAACTTTCCCAAATGATGGGGAAAACAAACAAAATAACTTCAAAATTCAGGTTTGATAAATTTCATCCCATTGTTCTGACAATTTCCTTGAGGTATTCCTCTTTCAGTACAAAAATTGTCATCATCTATGGGACAAATTGACTGTAACTTCTGTAATCTTAAGTGGTAGGAGAAAAAATTCATCTCCCATGTCCCAATTTTCTGGGTACATTTTTCTCTATGTAACTTCAATTCTTAGCAAGATGCCAACTGAATCCTTGCTGTGCATTTATTAGAGATCAGGGAAGTAAAGTGTTACCAATAATCTCAAAATCTATAATGAAAGCATGCTTGTAGCTCTTTTCAAAGAATTTTAAAATCTTAAGTGTGCTTTTTGCTACAGCTCAGAAATGCCTCTCGTTTAAGGCTGAAAACTGCTAAAATGGAAGCTGTTTGTTATGTATCTCAGAGAAGCAGGACCCACGTGGCAGTGGGCCCTGTGCTGCCCAGAGGTGCTGGGGAGGGTGCCTGAGCCCTACCTGACTGCACGCTGCCGAGCCGCTTCTGCAGTGCCTCCAGACGATTGATGTAATCCGTCAGAGCCCGCTCGGGATCGTAGTTCTGCAGCTGAGGACAGGTGAAGGAGACTGGGTTTAAATCAGCATGCATCCCGTGGAGCCTAGAGGCAGAACAACACACACCACTTCAGAAAGGGAAATTTTGATTAAAACTATCAGCAACACAGGAAAATACTGTAGGCAGGGATACCTTACGGTCTGCGTGCCCCTTGGCGTATCCATGTGGTAATCAGCACATCAAACCCGTTTAACCTTCCTGCCACTTACTGCCCAAGCCAGAGAAACCACTCTTCCCCCTGGCCTTTTCTTTCTACCGCACAGGATTTGTTGCTGCATTCTCTTGAGACAAAGACTGACCAGCAAACTCCTAGTGAGATTGCAGCAGAATCCATGGTAGATTGAAGTTTGGTTTTCTACTGAGACGCTTGTGTCAACAAGGGCACCGCCATCTTTACAGGATTCTGCTTCTTGTCATTACTCTCTCTAAGTAAAAATCAATAGTGGCTAAAATAGATTAAAGGTTTTTACCATGTAAAATGTTATGGTCATGACAAACTAAGACAATACAAATATTGAGGTGGTTTACATGAAAATGAAACCCAAAAATGGCTAGAATTTGATATTCAGTGAAGATCTGAACTCACAACTTCATAGAAGCTCATCAAAGTATGATGGCACTCATAAAAATGTTGCCCTTGATGAAAAATACCTGGTTTCACTGGCAGGGGTGTGCGAGCTTTGGCTTCAGTCACGTGATGAGTAACACACTGAATGCCTCAGACATATTTTTGACATATTCTTACAAAAAAATTAAATCTTACAGCATCAGAGGTTACAAACCTTAGCAGTAAACACTGAGGCTTTCAGTTATTTAAACAGTGCCTGAAAGAGAATAATAATAAAAAAACCCCAAACGTACTTATGTTGAAAGTTTATAGGAGATCTAGGAGATTCCATGCCTGACCTGGATCTATAGGAATGCCTCTGTTCTCCATAAAGATCCATGCCACCAGAAAATGAATCAGGCCGTAATTCATTACCTAGAAATACAAAAAGTACAGCATATTAGAAATACAAAAAGCATTGTCTTGAAAACTAAAAAAAAATAAGACCTTTTGCACTTTACTGGGAATCTCAGATATGAGTTTTCTGTTTGCATATCACAAAAATGGCATTTAACAAGTGTAGACCACTTTCAGACTCAAGGGAAAACAGAGGTGAAATCCTGACCTCACTGACGTCAATGAGAAAACTCTCAGACTGAGCAAAGGTTTTAGTGCAGACCTAAATGGCCAGTAAATAATAAAGAAGCTTCTGATTCTCATTAGGCTCCTACAAAAAAGCAAACAGAAAACTGTTATTTCCCAGACTTAAACCTGTAACAAAAGAATGACAAGCTTTTGTTCTAAGAAAAAGACCATAGTGCAGATCTCCTACGAAAACTCCAATGACTCAGCTAAAACCCCTTTCATGAACACACTCCATAGGGAAACCTTCCATATTTTTTTAAATCCCACCCACGATGGAGCAAAACAAAACTGAAGAGAAAGCAAATAGATTAGTGTCTGTGCTGAGCACAAAAACTGAGAAATAGGTTAATCCAAACAATTATAGCAAAAGAAAGAGGGAACAGCCCCCATTCATTCCACATGAGGATAATACAAATTTAAACCCGTCTCCATTAAGCAGTGCTGTGACTTGTGACTACCATTTTTTCAGTCATTACTGGACTATGACTTACCTGTGCTCTGGCTAAAGACATCCCTATTGAGAGTCAGAATACCAGAACCTGTAACTCTGTGCCATCGACGAACCAGGAACTTCATTCTGCATTTCAAATTAAAAAAACAAACAAACAAAAACCAAAAATGAAACGGCTTCAGGATAAATGAAATAGTCTGATAAAAGTAATCTGCTTCTTGTATTGTAGAAAGTATAAGAATTTCTTGACCAGCAAGCAAAATTAACAGATGGGCATCAAATACAAAACATCCTTTTGCATATCCCTAACAAAGACCATCTTTTGTCCAAACCTGCTTTTCAGCTTCACCTGTGCAATTCCAGAGGTGCTGTATAGGTCCAAGTGGACAGTAAATGGCTCAAGCACCTAAGCTACAGCACACCAGTATTTTAAAATCATACTAAATATACTTTTTTGCTCTGTTGCAGCCACAAAATTGCAACTGCAGAGCACTATGAGTAAAATTCTCACAACTGGTACATGAATACTTCCTTGAATTTATATGACACACAAGGCTCAGAACAATAGCAAGCAGAAGTGCTTGGGGGTTCAAACCTTTGTGAAGGTTTATTAGCAACATGGCAGTACTATGCAGTAATAAACTTTACTTTTTCTTGCTCACTAACTCCTGCTCATCCTTAGTCTTGTGAAATTCAAAGGATTACCTACATGAAGAAAATGAATTCCTAAATCTATATTACACTTACATCTAAGATTTTAATCTCTAAAGGAAATTAAGTTGCAGAAAAAAACCTTTGTAAATAAGTGCAATCTTTAGAATTTCTCATAATGCTTTTTAATAATATGACTTTACCCAGTACACTCCATCTGTGATTATCAGATACTGAGCACTTTTCAACTACAATCAGACTGCTTATTCCTATTACAGAATTTACCTACACTCTGCTCACCCTGTCACCCTACAAGTATCTACTATATTCATGACTACCAAAAATATACCATTGAAACAGGATGGAACATGACAATTTCTAGATTTTATGAGAGAGCTAGAAAAGTATGTATTAAACATCACAGTCACATCTGTTTGAAATATAACTTCCTCCAGGTTACCTTGAAATTGCAATGGACACTCTGACTGCAGAGCGAAATCGTGTGAAAGCCTTTGAATGATGTGTGATGATTTCAAGGTCTGTGTAGGAAGGCTGTCCCCCCATCCGTGCTATGAGGGCCAGCGTGGCTTCTTCACACTCCTGGAATCCTCCTAGTAGCAGCAGCAAATATTTTTTCTGATATATGAGAGCTTTCCGAAAGCTCTCTGCTCGTAGGTATTTGCCATAAATTCTCTGCAACAAGAGAAAGAGACAAAAAAACCCATAAGGTCCAAGAATCACAACAGTTCCAAGACTTTTGACATTGTTACTTCAGTAGCATTTCTGTGATTATTCATTTCTCAGTACTATGGAGAAGACTGTGCTGCTGCTCACACTTGTTGAATGCAACTTCATACATTGAGGATCACCTAAACAGCAAGAAATAGAGCACACACAAAAGGACAACACAGGTGTTTACATGTCACTCCTGGAGAGAAAAATAATAGCCAGGTACCTGAGGATGAAAATTTAAAAACTGAATTAGTATCTTTTTACTCAGAATAAAGCAGAGTGAACACAATGAAAAATAAGCCCAAATCAAAATTTTTAAAGCAGCTGTAGTTAGTATGTGGGGAAAAAATTATCTTCTTACCCTTAAAACAGCATTTTCAGTATCTGATCCCAGTTCTCTGAGGAAAGCCTCACTCCTGAGCTCTGCTCTCAGCTTGGAGAGTTCTGCATCAGCTTGTTTCAAAGACTTCTGCAGCGACAGCCTTTCTCTGTTCCAGATTTCCTTCTCAGAAGCAACAAGAGTATCAATATTAACTCCAACATCTGATGAGTGCCTAAAAGACTGCAGACAAAGGAAACTGGATTTGAATGACATCATTTGGAAAAGCTTAGGCCATGTCATTCTAGTCTTTGGTTTGGTGGAGAGCTCATAAAATTAATGAGAAAAACTATTCAGTGCTTGGATCTGAGGCCACCCTTGCACTCTGACACCTCAAAACCAGTGACTTGAGGAGCCCAATCAATGCCCCAGAAAAATACAGCTTCTCTAAAAAAAAGGTCCTTTCAACTGGATCATACTAGCTTCATGATCTTGAAGGCTATCTGGATCTATCATAGTGATGAGATAGAGACAAGAAAGAAAGGCACAAAGCATTTAAAATAGAAGAGTAGTTAACAAAAAGAAGCTGGGTAAAATCATGAAGTTTTACACTTAACAGAGTGAGTTGAGACATACTGACCACTGAACAAGAATAACTCACACCCATTTACTCTGTAGAGAGAAGCCAAGAAAGACAGATAGCTTGATCACTCTCAGCTGGGTTACTAGGACAAGAAATTATGCTTTTATGTCTGTATACATAACTCATTAGATCAGCACCACCAAGGACATACATAGTCTGCAGAAGACTGTCTGTGCTGGTATCTTCTCAGTTCTTCCTCCAGTTTCATAACAGCATTCCTCAAATTATTCTTCTCTTCACTCAGTCTGCTGACAAAGCCTGTGAGCTCAGCATTCTGCCTGAGCAGCCTCTCAGTCAGTGAGCTGGACGGAGTCCCTGGCGGCAGCACCAGCTTCAGCTACGAGGAAGAAAGAAAACCAAACTCAACTTCTATTAGATCCAAATTGCCAATTAGAAAATGACTGGCTTACAGTGAAAAACCTTTATAGATAATGCCAATAGCTTAGTATCAACTTGCATACAAAAAACTTCTGTGTACATGTAAACTACGAATCATTGTGACTTTCTTTTCTATACTTACCCTATACATTACAACAGAGTATTTTCATACAAACTCAATTGTACCAGCTATAACAATTTGCAAAGTTTTCTACTGTGTTTATCTAACTTAGAGGGAAAGAAAAGCCTCAAAGTTTTTTCAAGTTACATTGAAAACCCTTGCTTAAAATATAGGTAAGGACAAAATCAAGCTCACTTAAAAATTAAATATTGCCGAATTCTTTGCAACAGATTACCTTACTTCATTTTTTTTTACACAGGTGCATGCTACTTAGTCTTCAGTGGCCTTTCATTTGGTAAATACAGGGCAGTTAAGGTAAATGTGTTGTGTCAACACAATTCAGTAAATACTAAATGTTGATTTTAATATCAGGAAGTACTGAGAAAAGTTTCCTCAGTTACATGATTACTGCTGAAAGGAAAGTATCTTAAAAAACAAGCCATGCGATGCAGAAATTTAAAATGAAACTGAACAGGTTTTGATTTCAAAGTTGAAAAATCACTTTTAAAGTATTAAAAATTGAAAAGAAAAAAAGGAAAGGGCTTTTTACACTTTACAAACTCCAGTCAGAACAGTCACTTGAATTTTCCTCTATAAAGTACAGGCCTGAATAAGTACAGGCTTACAAACTCCTTGCAGTTTCTGCTCACAGCTCTTCATCCAAACTTTCCTATCAAAGTTACAGCATTGACTCTCACCTCTTCCAGACTGGACAATCCAGGCAGTATTTTCAGTTCTGAAATAACTTCTTCAATAGCATTTTGTACTGAAATGAAGTCCTGATCATCTGCTGTTTCAAACTGCAATCTGAAACAAAAGGGGTTTCAACAGCAGATCCACTCTGACACCACGAGCCAGACCAACAGGACTTTCTGTGGATTCCTATGCACTAGAGATCCATAGCAAGTCACTTCAGCAGTTACTGGAGACAGGGTAACAGTTTCAAGACTGCTAAGTGACTCTAAACAAAACCATCTTGATTTTTAAAAAAAGTGTATAGAACAGCTTCCACTCATTTGTAGACAGGGATATTCTACATGAAGCACATTTAAAATAGTGGTTCTGCTTCCAACAAATCTGTTGAATCTGTGTGATCAAAATCCTAGGACATTTCCCAGATAACACTGCATTCTGCTTTGCCCAAATGTTTCAAAAAGAATGTTTAATATTAAATGACCATCACAGCAAAATAAAAAGAGATTCACACCTCCCTTGGACCTGGTACCATGGTATTTTTTAATCTTATGGAGAGAGTAATCTTCCAAAAATAAGAATCAAGATCAGTTATACTTGACTGTAATTTTTTTTCCCCAAGAAGGATGATTTAGAATAATCCCTATATTCATCCCCTTATACATGATGAATTGTTTAATCACTATTTTAAATTCATATACCTACACCATACCCAGATAAACCTTATCACTTTTCAGAGAAAAAAAAGACTATTTGCTGTGCCTTAGAAAGGACCCTATTAAAACTTACAGGATTTACAGCAGCACTCGATACTCTGTGATCCTGTCTTCCATCAGCGTATCTCAAGTAACAGCATACACCATAAAACTAACAACGCCAAACTCAATTAAATCCTGCAGTCTGTGAATTATTATTCAAAGCCAATATATTAGCTTGTTGGCTGCTATTTACAAAACCAAATGGTTGAAGACTGGTCTAACCTGCTAGCAGCTTTCCAAGCCAACTGCTTCAGCTTTGGAGATGCATTTTGCAGCTTTTGTGTGACTTTTTCCAGAATTTCAGTAGCAGCAGAGAGATCTCCTGTCAGTGTGTGGTAAGTCAACTCATTTGTCTCAGCTCCTTCCATTTTTTGCTGGAGAACCCAATTTCTTGTTCTGTCATTGGGTGTATCCCAGGTAGTCTGGAAAGAAATATGTATTTTTATATATATTTATATATACACATAATGTATGTGATCCAGTGCTGTAAAATGATAACATTTGATTCTGAAACACACTCAGAAACTGAAGAACAGATAATTCTGGCAGAGAAAGAAATTTAGTGTGACTACAAGACTGCTGTAATGTAACACTAAACCATCATTCATGAAAGGTCTAGTGTCTTTCTTGATTAAGTACTAGAAATCATGGAGCTACAGTGTGATCCAGTCAAAAAACTCAGCAGAATGTCAGCAAGCCTTGTTGTTTCTTCCATCAGCAGCTCCTTTACCAGTTGTGCAAGGAATTTGGGCAACTGGGCCTATGTGTTTTGGTAACCAATTTATAGTCAGAAGAAGAGGGGCTGGAAGAGACCACTATGGTCACTGGAGGTCAGTCCAGTCACAGGCAACCACACCACTGATGCTACCACAAGCAAGACAAGGCACTGAAGAGGTGCTCCTAGCTAACAGCTCCCAACAATGCCATGGAAGAACTGCTATCCCTCACAAAGAAACCTGAGTCCATGGCTCTGCCTTTGGCTGTTTGCCCTACACGGTGGTAGCAAAGAAAAATGTCAGAGTGTTGCAAATGCCACAGGAAACAGCAGGAGAGTCATAACTTGAAATTCCAGGCAGATCCTGGAAAGCAGATCAGACTATCTGCTGATGAGGAAGGGAAAAAACCCCAACAGCTGCTGCTAACCTGATCCAAGGGAAGACTCCACTGACCACAGTGCTGGCAGTTCCCTCTGTGCAGAAGAACAATGTGCACAAACCAAGCATGGCAGCAAGGCTGCTGCTGTCACAGTTATCAATACACTCAACATCCTGCCTCTAGCTGTGGGTAGTTTCCAATGCTTCAGAAGATAAAAACCAGTAGCTAAATTAGATGAAAAGAAAAATTTCCTTCCTGGCTCCATATACAAATAACTGGTAAAAAGAATGATGTCAGGATGGGAAAAAACATGGTCAGCAAAGAGGCAAGCAGGTCTCCCATCAATCCTCTCTGCAACTATCCACAAATCACTCACGCAGCAACACTTAACCTTTTACAGGCAAGTTTCTAAAAAAGTTCTAAAAGTAATTTAAAAATAATTTTAAAGCTTTCCTAACTTTTTATGACAGTGAAAAACTTAGAGGCAACACTTTATTTAATCTAAAAATTAGGATAATTCTTAAATTGATTTTTACCTTGATTTCTTTCTTCTATTTTGTTTGCTAACATATACATATTCATGCATATGCTTGTTTGATTGCTTACTCATTTATTTACTGAAGCTGTTGGAAGATCACGTATAATGTTTCAAAGACCCCTTGCAGTTTATGAACTAAAGATTAAGGGCAGTGACCTGGGGCATTCCTGAGCAGGAATAGCTCATTCCTGCAACTGGTTGCGAGGAATGTTCTTCTCCTGTACTGAGACACAAAGTGTGTGCATACACCCAGACGCTTTTCTCCTGCTCGTGCTCCTCCTTATACACTTCTATGCTCCTCCTTACATATTTCTATAACTTCACTCTCAGGAGGAAGCATGTGAATAGTTTTAGGAAGCAAACTGGAATACTTTTCTTTTTCCATTCTCTGGTGCCCATGTTCTGTAATCTGCAGGCTATTATATAGATTGAGTCAAGGCACAGTGACACATAATTGAGCAAAAGAATTAAAGCTGAATTGCGTATTTCAATATTACACATTTCTTTCAGTCCTACTGTACCTCATTTGGGTTGTGGCTTGGTGTCCTTTTAGCTTCCTTTCTTCCTTCATCCTCCTGCTCTTTTTTCTGTAGATCTTGGATTATTTCCTGCAACTTCTTTGTTTCATTCCCTAATTTATGAACTTCTTGCTTCTTTTCTCCAAGTTGCCACTGAAGGTCTTCTACTTTGGACTCCAGTTCATGGAGTTTCTTTTGTACTATTATGTTAGCATCTTGCTCTGCTTGTAATGCTTGCCTCTGGATCTGCCTTTCTTTTTCCATTTGCTGTCTCACTTGCACAGATTCCAGTTTATACTTTTCCATCTCACTTACTAACTCCACTATACGGTCATGCTTTTCATCCATTTGCTTCTGTAGCTCTTTAAGCAATTCCTCAGATGGATTAGGTGATCCAGCTTGCCCCTTATCTTCAGCACTTTGAAGCTGAGCACATAGCTCTTTTTCCCTTTCTAGGGCACTGCTTATTTCGAGGGCTCGAACCTTCTCTGATTCAAGAAGCACCTGCAACTCAGAATTACGGCCTCGCTCACGTGACAGCTGGGCAGCACTGAGTGCTTCTTGGGATTCAATCTTCTGTTGCAGATCACTTGACAGCTGTTTCTCTTGCTCCAGAAGTTTACTTAACTCTAAGTTCTTTTGTTTTTGATCTTCAAGAGAAAATTTTAAGTCCTTTCAAAAGAAAATGTAAGAATTGATCAAAGCCATTTGTGCATACTTTCCATCATCTGCAAATTGCAAATATGCTACCTCTACATATGCTGCTTTTAACATGTCTTGCTATTCCCAAGTAATGCAACAATACTCTGAATGCTGCAGCTACATCTGATACTAAAATACATTACAGATGTCTTTATTCTAAAATCAGATTGTTTCATAAAAGAATCTTTTTAACACATACTTTATAGTGAGATACAAACAACTGCAGTTCTTAAGTTGAAGACAGACAGCTGCTTTTACTTTCTAAAACTGTGAAAATTATTCTTCTACTTTGGATTTCAAGATGTAAATAAATTGATGCTGTTGCAGTTATTGCTTTGTTTTTCTCTTGTACCAGGATACCTGCTCTCCCCTTCACTATATCAAATACTGCAGAGGTACCAAGGAAGATACTAATGAAGCATTTTCTCCTGAACTAAACTCCCTGATTTCCATGATTGATTTCCATGAGGTGAAACCGCAGACTTTTAAAATGGTGACAAACAATATGTCTCCTTAAATCATATTTTTAAATACTACATTTTATGAGTTAGGCTGTGGTGGGGGCTGAGTGTAGCCATATCAGCAGTGTCCCGTCCCCTTGAATAACTGAAAGCCTTTTAATCTTGGGCCTTGGTAAAATTTCCCATTGATTTAAACGGAATGTGCATCAGACCTTTTTCATACTTTGCTACACCGCTTCTATACATTTTTCTTCAGCTCTAGATGATATAATACTACAGCTGAAGACAGAACAATGAAGCATGCATTGGACAAAAAACGTAAGCTGAGATGAAATGTTAACCAAAAGGATATTTTCATGCTCCTTGATGTCCCAGGCCACTTGGCATTATGGAATACCTCAAGCTCTTCTCTTCCTCTTTCCTCACTTCGTTCCATTTTAGTTTTTTCTTTTTCCAAAGCCCACTGTAGCTCTCTTGATTTTTTCTGTTCACTGGCCATTGTATCCTTGAGAATATCTAGCTCAGCTGCTTTTTCTTTAACTTCAGTCCTAAAAGAGAATGGGCAAACCTTACATTAAGCAATGGCTCTAATCCTATCATGATACAGTCAGTTACTTGGTATTTATTCCATCCTGTGCACTGAAAACACTGCTAGTCTAGTAGAGTAACAGTGAAAAACCTATTTAGAAAGACAAGACTAACTCAAACCCAATACAGTTGCATAGTTCAAGAACTACAACAAGTGTGTCCATCCTGCTTCCTTTGTGGCTGCCACTTGTGGGGGCTCAGAGGCAGTCAGTGTTCAACCTTATCCAGTCACGGGCAAAATCTTAAAGAATGCCATGGAAGTGCATCTTGCTGCCATGTTTCTCAAGGGAAAAAAACATATTGGGGGAAAAGGAAAAATCTATGACCTGAATTTTCCTTTTTTTTGCAAATCAATTTTGCATCTGTTTGCAAAGGAAACTTGCTCCTGGTGGTCTGCAAAGGGTATAAGGTCATCTGTAAAGTAATCCCAATTTAAACTCCAGTTTAATTTGTTGTCTCTGAGCTGAACATTAAGATACTGCTCATGGGTGCATCCCTCTGGTTCAGGCATAAATAATGGCCTTCCTATGTGCCAAATCTGTGGCCTCTGCTATCAACCATGTCAAAGCAACATTTAAGAGTATTTCATATGGAAGTACTTGCAAAGCCATCTTAACTTTGCAATTTTTTTCTCTATGTTCATGGAGATTAAAAACCTTTAATAAATGGTCTGTTTATTAGCTTGTATATAGTAGTTTAATGTGACAAAGTTTAAAAGGGAACTTGATAATTAATAAAGTATTAAATCAAATTATGAATTGAAATATATATTTTTGTCAAAGGTAAAAAGTCTGTTTTTGTCAGGTAGGTTTTATAGAAATACTGAGAAGCAATTATACTGCATGAGATTAAGTCCCTTAAAATCAGTATTATGATTTCAGATTAGGAAAGATAATCTTCACAGTCAACACAGACAGCTTGGCACTGAAAGCCACACCTGATGGTTTCTAGGTCCTTGAAGTGCTTGTGCTGTGCTTTAAGCGTTGCTTCAAGCTCTAGTTTGGCTTGTGCAAGTTCATTCTTCAGCTCTGCACCCATCATCCTCTCTGAATTCAGCTGCTCCTGAAGTTCTGCTGCTCGGTCCTTCATACTCCGGAGCTCCACTTGCATCTCCAGAATTTGCAACTGCTTCTGCTGCATATTATACTCCAGCATTTCTAATGAGAGCACCATTAATATGGAAATTACTTCATGAAAAAACACTGTGTTTGGGTAAAGCTTCCAGCATGACCACAAGGCTATTATTAAGAGTAATATTTTAAAGCAATATATTCTTTCAGTAGCACAATAAAGGCAAACCCATGACTTTTATACTTGAATACCTTTCACACTTTGAAGAAATCACTTCAACTTCTTTATTTCTTAAAGGCTATAAGACATGTGCAACTATATCAATATGCATCATTTGGATAATGATTAACACAACTGAAGTTAGTTATATTACATATGTATACTTGTGACCTAATATTTGCAACTAAACACTGACAGTGAGCTTTACTTAATTTTAAAGTATACCTGTTCTCTGAACCTTTTGTTCTTCATTCTAATTGCTTCTTAGTTTCTGCATTATGACTGACTATCCAACTTAGATTATTTCAAAGCTGCTGAACCTAAACAGTGAAGCATATACATGGAAAATAGCCTTAAAATTCAAGCTCGATTTTTATAGCAATTGAACATTACTTTGTATCACTTTCAGTTTGATACAAGTTATAAGAACACAGATTATATCTTAATTTTTGCAGAAGTAGTCAAGTAAGATTTCATCATTGAAGAAGATGAAAAGTATGTATGTTCAGAACACACATATAAAAATCAGAGACCAAAGAAAGTCACCATTTTTGTCACTTACAACATCATGAGCACTGCCTTGAAAACATTTGGAAATAGACATATATTACCACAGAAGTCACCTTGGCTTTTTGAATCAGTCTCTTCTTCTCGCTTTGGGTTACTTTTCTTACTGTTCATCTGAGCATGCAATACTTGAATTTCCATCAGCAAACTTCTTCTGTCTGCATTCTGAAGACAGTCCATTGCTGCTCTCTGGTTAGTAGCCTATTAGCATTAGAAACATTTCAAAGTAAAACTCAAAATTTTATGAGAATAACTATGGTGTTGACATCACATTTATTTATATATTCATAGTGCACATATATTCAAAACATTTTCAATGAAGTGAATATTACAATATTTGGAAAAAACTGCTTGTTATTCTTTAGTCCTCTCCTAGGCATCAGAGTTACAGACTGAAAAGAGCTATCACTTTTCTGGCAAACTGCAATTTTCTCACTAATCCTGCCATGTTCCAGAGGAGATAACTGACTTCCCTCTGTCCCATAGCAGCCTTATCACTTTCTCTTCTCGCAAATTATTTTGTATAAACAAGCTACCTTTTCTCTAAGACAGTGTAACATAATTCTAATTAACTTTATGACATCAAGCTCAGGACAACTGTGTTTAATTCAAATTGATCTCTGAAGGCTGTATATATTCTGTAACTTGTGCACCCGAAAGTTTCTTTCTCATGCCACATAATTTTTCTTTTAAAAGACACCGCTTCTTTCTGCAAGTCTAACTTTGTTTTCATCCTTAGACTGTCAAAATGACTATAAATACATATATTTGTAATGGATTTATAAATTTAAAATTAAAACTTAATGTAGACAAACACTTTGACTACAGTACGGTTTATATTACCTGTTCTTGTAGTCTGTGCTCTAACTGATTCATCAACATCACTGCATCTCTTGTGCCCATTTCTGCAAGTTCAGTTTGAAATGCAGCAAGGAGAACGTTTTGTTCCCTCACAAAAAGCTGTTGAATGGCATGCAGAAGTTCTCCTCGCCAGTCTGAGACACCTTCAGGAGATTCACTACTTGCATAGATCTGCGGTGGTATAAAAACAATTTAAAGAGTCAAATTGAAAGATTACATCATTATAATTCTATGCAGAGTGTGTGTTTTCAGTGGAATATTTAGCTTTTTTTAATAATTGTGTAAATTTAATCCATCCAAATGGATGCATTTACTGTACACATTACAAATTTTTCTGCATTCAGAAATCATAAATTTTTAGCTTTGTTTTTGATGGAGGCGACTTAGCTTTCTGTAACTGAAAACCAGCCCTGTGCAGTTACTACTGAGGTTACTGTATCACACTATTCTTTTAATTTGTCCTATATTACGTGTCTCAGGCTCTCACAGAGCTATGTGGTATTGTGCAGATATTGTGTATGAAAAAGATTTAATTTTAAATTGCAAGAAGTTCATCTGCCCACTTTGCATGCTAAAGGAAATGCTGAAGTAATAGAACCTACCTGCATATATCCAAGAGTCTAACTGGGGTAATTTAACAAGCAAAAGTTTTAACAGATTACTGATTAATAAGCCAATAAAAAACACCATTAAAATACTATTTAAACTGCTGCTGGAACATGTTTCAAAATAGAATTCTTCTTAAAAGGTGGACCTATACAGTCAAAAGTTATCAATGCACAGAAGAACAAATATAATACCATGAACTGCAATATGGAGTTTTATGGCACATTTTAAAAAGTATTTTGCCTTGTAACAGAATATTTAAGCATTTAAACCTTAACAGTGAATGTGTCTTAGAAAGTTATAATAAATTATTTTTTACTCAGATAGAATCTTATGATATTATTTATACCTCAGCTTCTCTATGAACTTGCATTTTTGCAATTAGGTCTTTCAAAGATGAGATGGTGCTTAGGAAAGCTTTTCTTTCTTCTAGCCAAGATTCTGGCTCTTGCTTATGAGGTGACAGATCTTTTTCACTATATGGAAATTCAGTGAGAGACAGCACCTGTATGCCCTCATGATGAACTGCTCTCAGCAAACCCTACAATAAAAGCAAAAAGAAGTCAGTAATGCTAGTAAAAACAACATATAATAATAACAACAACAATAATTGCAATCTTATTTCATATGTATTGGAAAACTGGTACTTCTAATTTGATCAGCATAAGGAAACTATGCTTCCTCATATCAAGGACGGAAGTGTCACTGAGTCCTTTATATGTGTCACACAGAAACTTACTAAATAGCTGTATTTTTCCTCAGTCTCAAATAAAATTTTCCAGTGCACATCTGTCAAATTAATTTTTTTATTTTTAAAATAGCTACTAATGGAAACTGACATTTTCAAAACAGTCCTGGGAAGCTTCCAGGTGAGTTTTGCCATTCACTTTTTGAAATTACTATGAAGTTAGAGCTTAGTCATAATATACTTTTTAAAAAATGTAATTAAACCTTGATACCCATGCTGTTTCTAATAAACACATCTGCTTTCATAACATAGCTATAAAAATAGAATCTGTAAAATTGTGTAATATATGATCATGACATTACTGTTAATACAACAAAATTGCAATAAATTATAACTAGTTTTATTTCTCATAATCATAACTGAGAACAAGCCTACAGATATAAAACTTATATTTAGCCTAATTTAAAATGCAAAAATGCACATCACTGTGAGAGAATGTATTAAAATAGTCAACACTAAAACTTATCTAAATGGCTCTGTTATCAAGGATGAAGCAGAAGCTAATCTCAACTTTCAGTAGTATCACTCTTGTTCCTTAAAAAAAAGATTGAGTCTATTTTACCTTAATTTTTTTTGGAAGTAAATCTGTTGAAGTTTCACCTTCATCTATTCCTTCAGATATCGTGTCGGACCCCTGGGTCTGAGCAAGATACATTCCTTGACTCCAGTCTGAACTGGAGTCTAAAATAAAAGGAGAGAAAAACATGAAAGCTGGATTACTGTGAAGCTTTGAAGAACAGACATCAAAAAAGTATTTTTTATCTGTTGTTTTAACAGGTAGTTGCATGTCACTAAGGGTTCATTCTAAGCTTGGAGACTACCTGTTTTATAGTTTTCCTTTTCAGTTTCAAAGAAGTAACAGCAAAACAAAACTAAAAAATAAAACCACAACCAAACTTAAAAATCCTAATTTAGTTTTACAAGACAAACAACTACTTGCATAAACACTTGTGCCAAATGACCCACTCTTAATATGCTTAGCCTTGCCTATGTAAAGGACCACTTAAATAATTTTATTACACTTGGAGAAGTCAATACCTGTCATCATCTCCCACTGCTAGGGAGCTGTAGCTTTAAATACTATCAGGAGATGATGAAGCTATGCTGAAGAGATAATGTAATAGCTAAGAAGGATATAGAAACTCCAATGGAAAGGAAAATAATTAGCATCTGATGCCTCAACTAAAACCCATCTCTGCTCCAGACATTTTCCTTTTGTACCAAATTACTAGACATGGCGTGCCCAGAACCTTTTGCTGGTGCAACAGGCTTCTGCTTCAATCTGGGCAGTAGCTGTCTTGATTTCCTAGAACACAAACTCTTTAACGCTAAACTTAATATCAAAAAAGCAGATTTAATTTATAATGCTGTTTGAAATCTGTAAAAACAAATTTCTTACCACTAGAACCTCCATCTCTAGTTTGATGTGGTAGAGAACTTGCTAATCCAGAAACTGGAATTCTCTGTATTTAGAAAAGAAAACAATCAAGTCTTTAACCTCTTACCCACTCTCAATAAGGGAGAAACTTTTAAGGAGCAGGAAATAATGTGAACCCTTTTGCTCCAATTCCTCTGCAATCAAAGTAATAAAACTGAATATGAGAGAGGGCATTCCACAGGGTGACCTGAATTTCACAGAGCAGGGCAGGTTCAAGGCAGAAGCACAAGGCAACACCTGATAGTTGAGCACACTCACAAACTCAAATGCTGAGAAAGGGGTTCACAATCACTCTAAAAAGGCCATGGAAACATTACAACACTTTAAAGTTTTTTACTGAGCATGTGGTGGTTCACACTTTACAGATTTTAAATGGGAATTTCTGTAGTAAAAGCAAAAGCTTGACCCGAAGCATTTTGGTAATTATAAAATAAAATACATACTTCTTTTGCTTGTAGAGTTTCTATGACTTCCTTTAAAGTATTACATTCTTCAGTCAATGCTTCTACTGCAACAAACTTCTCTGTCTTTAATGCTTCAGATTCAGAGATATGCCTTGTCTCCATGTCCATGATTTCAGCAGCATGGAGTTCCTGCATTTGGTCGATTTTTTCAGTAAATTCTCTTACAATCTCTGCAATCTCTTCTGAAGAGCATCCATTTTGCAAATCAATTTGGATTTCTGCATTTTTAACAAGGACTGGTGAGATTTCTACAGTCTTGTCTGTTTGTGATGAGGAGCTGTTTCCAGTTAGACTCGACTCACTGGCTGACAAATCACACGATATTTCTGCATCCTTCTTGCTTTCAGTTCTCACCATTTCTTTGTCCTTTTTCAGGTAACTTGCAAGCTTCTCTTCTGCTTGAACCAGGTTCTCTTTGACTTTGCACAGGTCTTCCTGAACATGTATCAGACTTGCCTCTTTTACCTGTAAATATGGAGAATCTCAACTGCAATCCTTCCAAATACTTAAAACAGCGATTTAGTTAAAACTTAAAACCCAAGCAACCCTCTAAACCATTACAGCTCAGTTTAGTTCTATTTTAAAGCAGTTATGATACATGGTAGCATATATTATCTCCTAAGAAATAGATCCACGGTTGCACTGCAGTAAAACTAAGTACTTTGGCAATGAGTGAATACTTGATCTAGAGCATCAGCTCTGTTCCACTCAGAGTAGGCACTGAGTGGATGTTTTTCTTGGTGGCATTCTCAGTAAAAGACTAAAAAATCCCAAACTATAGCATGCATATTTGAACAGTAAGTCCTGTACAGCTATTTGATTTAAATACAAAATGGAACACTCTGGTTCTTACTGCTAGTTCTTGCTGAAGCTTTTCTGCCTTTTCTCTATAACTGCTGAGTTCTTCCTTAGCAGCAGCTGCCTCTTCTTTCACTTGTTCAAGCTCAGAAATAAGCATTTTTTCTTTTTGACTTTCCATGAGCTGTGCCTCTACCTATATGGCAACACAAAACATGGAAAATGGTAAAGAATCAAGTTTTAACAGCACTGATCACTTTCACACCAACTTACAAAGTGAAAAGACCAAAGGGGAAAAAAAATACGTGTTCTTTGGGTTAACACAGATTCAAAAAAATAATAAGACTAAGATCATGGGAGGAAAGACTATCTCACAGTTCACTGCATTGCAAGCATAAATTGGACACACCACACAAGAAGCATAGGGAGGAAGGTCAACAGAGAGTAGGAAATTAAGTTTGATATTATTATTTAACTTATAAGACATTTATGACATTCATTAGATTTTATTTGGATGGAAGATCTTAGAACTTTTTCTTGTTCAGTACTGGGTTCCACAACTGCCAAAACTCTCACATTCAGAGACATCAAGCCCATTTTTGGGATATCAAACATAGTCAATTTTGACTGATGGTTCTAAATTTAGAGGCAATAAACCACTGGTGCATGAAAATCTGGACAAATGAATACTGGAAAAACTACTGAAGGGAAATATCTTTGGAACTGAGATGGGAAAACAAGAACACATAAATCAAGATCAAAACATATATAAATAAACAATCTCCATCCCAAAAACACCTGTATAGAAAATTGGTATCACTTCCCTTATCATTCTGAATCCTCTCTTCAACAGTTTTTATAATTTTAATTTTTATGTCTCTACCTCCACACCATGTAAAAGTGTACTACATTCCATTCTACGTCAAGTCAAATTAAGAATAAGAAACCTTACGTCCAAAATTCAAAACCACCTTACAATCATGAAAAGGTAAGGTGTTTTTAGTACATAATGGAAACTGATAGTGGGGTTCCCCTAAAATAACATCCTTCTCTTCTTTGTAACTGTAGGAATAATATAGAAATGAAAGTGCTACACAGAGCAGAATATTCCTATAGCTCTTCTCATTAAGAAGCATTTCATTCATTATACTTACATAAAATAACAGGTTTTATTGAAAAC
Organism: Leptocoma aspasia; assembly: GCA_013399835.1. Classification (NCBI taxonomy): domain Eukaryota; kingdom Metazoa; phylum Chordata; class Aves; order Passeriformes; family Nectariniidae; genus Leptocoma; species Leptocoma aspasia. Next base: position 747,905 of record VXAX01003726.1, on the reverse strand, counting down.
AAGACAAAAGAAAATGGCATCTATTTACCTGATATGTCTGCATTTCTTCTTGCTTAATATATTTCTGAATCTCTCCTTTATGTTTTTCTTTAACCTCTTCTAGCAATTGCTGAAGCTCTAAGTACCTCTCTTCTTTCACTGTAGCTTCCTTTTGTGCAACTTTTACATTTTCTTTTTCTAGCTCCAAGCTACAATTTACCATTGCCAGTTGGTCTTCCATCTCACTGAGCCTCTGTGTTAAGAGTGATAATTTTGATTCTGTCCCATTTTCATTTCTATCACTCAAACCCTCTGTTTGGGCATTCTTGCTTGCTTCATCCACACACTTAGAAGCTTCCTGAATTTCCTGCATGAATCTTCTCTGCTCTTGAACTGCATTTAGCTGAACCTGACTCACAAGAGCAGCAGCAACTTTCTCCATTAGTGTCTTTTCCAGTTCTAATATCCTCTTTTCAAGTGTTTCTTTCTCAGCTTTGCTTTGCTCTTTCATGTCTTTTATTTCATTGTAGCACTGGCACAGCTCTGAATCTTTTTGCTTAATGCATGCCTGAAGTTGCTGCAGTTGTATTTCCATCTTGCTAATGGTGACTCTTGCATTCTCATCTGAAGTCTTAAGCTGGGACCGATCTGGCGAGTCCATCTCCTGACATAAGCCTCCTTCCATTTGTTCAGTTTTTCCATTGCTCCTGTCTTCTGGTTTTGACTTCTCACCTTGGACCAGTCCACATTTATATTTCTCTGTTACTCTTGCATGCTCTTTTTTTAACATACTTATTTCTTGCTTTAACTGGCTCATTTTTAACTTTGTTTCCTCAAGCTCATTCTTTGTTTGAGACGCCTCTGCATTTATGTGTTCTACTTGCTTTTCCAAAGCTTCCTTTTCTGCCAGAACCGCTTCAAGTATGTGTTTTGGACTGTCAGCATCTTCTTGAAAACCAGCAATGTCTGTTGGTATCTTTTGTTCAATAATTGCCAGCTCCTGCTGAAGCTTATCAATTACATCATTCAACTGCTCTACTTCCTCATCGTTTTTTCTCTTCACACGTTCTTGATCGCTTTTCAGACATTCTACCTGGGCTTCAAGCTCCCGTATGTGCTCATTTTGCTCTTCAATAACCTGGGGAAAAAAAGCCAAACAAAAACACTCAGATCATGTTTGTCCTGGACTTCACAGAAACAGTTTAATCAAACATTGAAAGATCTCATAAAAGGAGGTTCTCAGTGAAGTTCTTAATGTGATGTCTCTTCTATAGCTGTAATGAGAATTGAGACATCTTCAAACAGGACTGAGAAAGTAGCCCATGACCTTAAAGAACTGAAAAATAGGTATTAAAGCATCAGATGAAGGGAACACTGAATTTTAAGTGCTCACAATACTTGCTTATACAAGACACACCCAATTTAGATGAATATGTATTTTAAATACAAATAGACCTTTTACTAATTGTGTTGAAAAATACCAATATAATGAGCTTTTTAATCTGAGACCATAGAAAACACCCATCTCTTGACTGTGACATTTTCTGTCACAACCCTAAATATGTCTTTGTGTGTTTATGTGTGCATGCACACGTGTATGCAGATGTGCACACAAACATGCAGGGCAAACAGTGCACACAGACCCAGAGCACAATCATTTCTTTGTGCCATAGTTTAAATCAAAATAAAAAGAGACAAAGTTACAGAAGTATTTATTTTATGATGTACATGACTATCCAAACGAAAATCAGAGACTTGTGAATATATGAAGAGAGTAAGAATAATACTTTCCTAGATTACTTCTAAAGACACTTTAAATTAGATGCTGTGTAAGGGGATCAAAATTCCAAATAATTTGTAAAATTATGTAACTGATCAAATATCAAAAAGGTGATGACTTTATGATGCAGAAAACAGAAGACATCTTTATTGGCTTCTAATAAATGAGTAGAAACAAAAAACGAAATGACTGGTGTTGATGAACTCTAAATTCAATAAATAAAAAACTCTCAGCAAAAGGAATAAAAATTCATTAAAAAACCTTGTTAAATTGCAGTGGGAGCAAATTTCATTTGAGTGTAGAAGAATGACAAAAAATTTGTCGTTACAAAGACAAAATAAAGACAGACAAGATTGTATGTAGTAAGGCTAAGAAACAAAATGGATTTTTTTTAAGGGAATGTTTGGAGATCTGAAGTGAACAATGCTTCTACAGTGGAAATGCAGAAGGTAGAAGAACATGTCAAAAATATTCAGAAAAACATATAATAAAAAAAAATCAGTTATGGTATCTGAAATAGGTAAGAACTCTAATAGAGTCTTTTCAAATATGAAAAAAACATGCAGAAAAGATGAAGGATGACTAAATTTGTTGCTCAAATAGCCATGTTTTTTTCTTTATCACTTAATACTTCACTATGCTTAGTTAGTTAAGTAGAATAACAAGATGACTTTGTAATAAGTATAACACATACAAAAATAAATGTGACTGTATAAATTAGAAAGGCTGGTTTGCCAAACCAAGAACTTAATTTTAAAAATCCACAGACTAGAGGAAGCTCAAAAACACTAAATAAAATCATAAAATGGCTTGGGTTGGAAGGGACCTTAAAGATCATATAGTTTCAACACCAGTGCCACAGGCAGAAGAAAGCACAGTGATCCTGGTGATTGCTATCAACTCAGCATGACAGTTTCTGTTCTTGATAACATAATGGAATAAAGGCCCACAGAATGCAAATACAGTAATTAAAAGAAAAGCATTTAGTGGGATGAAGATGTCTAAGGGACTTAGAAAAGGGATTAACCTAAGAATAATCTATTAATATTTAATAATGTGCTCATAACCAAGCAGAGTAATTACTTTATGTCCTGGAAAATAAAACCAAGTCAGAGGATGAAATTAAGAAAACTAAGCTTCATGTAACAGAAGAACCACCAATTCATCAAAATGAATTATAACTGAACCCTAGGTATTTTTCTGAAGGCAAGAACTGTAATTCTGTTAACTGGGGTCATTGTATAGAGCAGAACTGTTCTGGATTCTTGAAGTATGATATTTCCTAAATCCAGTTGCCTAAATCCAATTAAAAGTTTCATCATTATTCACTGAGTTTCACTATAACTGAATTTTGAACTAAAGACCCAGTGAAATTATCCAGCACAGTCAGAGCCCTGTTTTAGTGGATTCAATATGTCCTAGTAGAATGTTAGCCTAAATGTTCAGTCAGCTACCAAGGGATAACAGAAATCCTGTTCTTAACTTGCTTTTGAGTGAAAGCTTATGACTAATAGATGACATTTAAAATACTCAGAATGCAAAATTCAGCCACTGAAAAAATCAGTGTGTTTTATCTGTATAAAACAAAAGTAAGCTAAAAGAAGATGAAGCTGATAATCAAAAAACCACATAATTGAAAAATAACAGAAAGCTACAGGTGTTAGAGCTCAGTAAATAAAAGATAAATCTGCTGCTTTCTTTCTTTTTCTCTACTTCTAATAAAATACATCATTTTGTTTGCACCTCCATACTTGAAATTGGAAAAAAGATGTTGCCAACACTGGTATGAGAACAAAGCATTTGCACAAGCTCATGGAGCTCAGAAGTTCAGCTGCTAAAAATGCATTAAAACCTAGCACAATCCAGCAGATGTCACTGGAGCACAACACTGGATGTAAGTCATGTGAGGGAAGATGCTACAATGAATGTTGAGATTGAATTCAGCTACCTAAATACTATAAAATATTCAGAAGTATCAGAAGAATAAGGAATGAAGAAGAATTTAAGACAAAAACTCAAGCAGAAATAAGGAAGAATAATTAAAAAGAAAAGCAAGCAAAAAGCAGCTGTCATAAATGAGACTGAAAAGGAAAAAGAGATTAGGTTTAAAGCATTGCTCGAAACTGAAGAATGTGCATTTTTAAATTAAGGCAGCAATAGAATATAATGCACCTGGTGGGGGACAGAGGGGTTTGTTCCCTTCAAACTTGCAGCACAAAGTAGGACTCTGTGCTCTGGACTCTGAAAAGGATCTAAAAGTATGTACCTTGTTGTCAGTTGTGACTTCAAGTTGCTGTTGCAGTTTTGCTATTTGTTCATGAAGATGATATATTTCCTGATCCTTTTCTTGCATGATGTGAGCAAGCCTCCCAGCCACTAAATGATGGTCCTTTATGGCAGCATCTTCAGATTTCTGGATAGCTAGTCCTAGTATTTCCATTTCATCCTGCCCAAAAACCCCCCCAAAACATGTTACAGTCATACATAGCAACAGTCATACATAGCATTTTCTGCATATTCTTGTATGAGTATTTCAAGTGTAGGAATTAAAATATACACATTTCATGGAATGACAAGTAATCATATGAGCTTTTTAATATTTTGGCAAGTTGAATGGTGGAATGCTTGACAAAAAGAAAGAATTTGGTGTCTTGGCATTTTCAAAGAACTTATTTTTGTGGAGGAAGGAGACTAAATCATTAGGATTCTCTGTTTCACAGTTACCTTAAATAATTTGTTCTCTTGTTCAAGTTCCTCCAAGTGTGTAGTGGACTCCTTTCGCTGAATTTCTAGCTGCATGTGCAATTGCTGAACTTCTTCATTTTTATTTTCTAGCTCTTCTCGAAACTGCTCCAATTGTTCCTCAAGGTTCGTGACCTATGTTTCCAACAAAAGGAGCAGGAAAATGAGTAGGAAGCCATACTAAAAATTAAATGCTATAAATTTCAAGTACAATGTCTACAGTAAACTGGTTTGCCATGCACAAACAAAAGAATGTGTATTTGGTGACATTCTGAGTCCTTAAACTGAATGTAATTTTAAACACCACTAAAAAATCAGTTTTTCTTAATTGGGCTGAATTTTTGTTTCAGAAACACTCTTGCAAGTCATAAATATTAACATAGAACAACAACTATCATAGATCATGAGAGAATTTCAAAGGGATTTGGACTGCTGTCTCTATAACTGTAAAAAATTTTATCTGTATAGTTCACTAAGCTCAAAAAAAAGCAAAAACTGACAAACCAAAATGTAAGTGGAAAGATGATGATTTCCACATGCATTTTACCTCCTTTTCCTTTCTGTCCACAGCTTCTCGTTCAGCTTGCAGTTGTACTTCAAGAGGTAGCTCTCCCTTTACTATGATGGTGCCAAACTGTTTCCTTTCCTCCACCTATAAATAGAAATAATACTAATAGTTATACACTATTTTGGTCTCAAGAAAATAAGAAAGCAGCAAATCCTTGATAAATTTCAACCAAGCGGTACCTTTTGCAAGTGGTCTGCACTGATGATTAAGGCTTGTTCCAGTTCTCTTATCCTGCACTCTAGCTTCTCAATTTCTTCATTTCGTTCTTGTATATCTCTCTGAAGCTGCTCCTTAGAGAGCAAAAGCTCACTGCATTTGTCTGTTTTTTCTTTGAGATGATTTGTTAACTGTTCAACCTGATGACAATATGGCAAGATTATTATATTGTACTGCACTGGAAGGGTTCACTAGCAATAGCAACACCATGCATTTCTGACAGGAAGAAAATATTCCTCTTTTTCTCCCATAACAAAACTCCTACTCTTTAGGTGAAACAGAACGTACAGTCAGAATACTGTGGTACTACATCCAACAAATACAAACAGCATTATTTAAGAAGTGGTATGTTCTGTGCCACATTGCCTACTCTCTAGATCTGATCAGAAGCCTTCAGACTCTGTAGTCAGTTAAAAGCAAGCAGCACAACATCCCTATGCAGCCCACTAAAATGATGCCTTTAACACCTACGGATAGAATGTCTTGACCCTATGGTTAAAATGCTATTTGCCTCAGAGGAAAATCATAGTTCTAAAAATCTGTGACAAAATTATTCAAAAGAAGGAGCTGATTACTGACCAACAGGAATATCCTAAAACTCACTGGATCTTTAACATTGAAGAGAATAGCTAAACTTAAATCACAAGAGACAGGAAGCTTTGTTTTCTTGCTGTGTTCCTTAAATGGGACCAAACAGATGTCATGGATGTAATAAATTCAATTTTATGTAAATTTAAACACAAACTCAAAACATCCAAATCAAACATTCTGAATCTCAGTAGGTCAGATGTATGTATCTCAGAAGCAACATATTATTAATTGAAATTACAGATAAGAAAGATGCATAACAAATCCATAGTATGATGTACAGAGATAAGACCTGAGTAATTGAGCAAGAGACTGGGAAAGTAATCTTTGTCCCACTCAAGAAACTGATTTCAGTATTTACAATTAGGAAGTTACGATGTAGCCAAAAGGTAGAAGACTCAAAGCATTTCAAGAGATAGGAGAGAAGAGGACCAGAACATAAAGCTGACAGGATGGTATTATTGACGTTATCCATCCATGAGTAACATCACAGTCTGAAGTGACCTCAGAAAAGTCCTGAGAGAGAAACGGAAAAATAAAAATCAAGTCTAGAGCAGACTCTATGACAACCCTCCCTGGAATAAGCTGACAAAGCTGAAACAACAGTAAGAAACAAATTTAGTTATCAACCGAAAATGCTCATGGCATTACCTCAAAGCAGAAGAGGATTTAAAAAATATGCAACTACAAAAAATAGAACAGCTCTCTCAAAAGCATGATAAATAATGAAAATATGGATATTTACAAAATATTTCAAGAAACACTGTGACATCAAAATACACTATATAGTAAGAATATGTACCATATTTGATAAGATAAATGTAAATCTAATACATTATTGAAAATTCCATCTGTAATTTCTAGCATATCACAGTTAACATCACCTATATCTAAACCAGCTCCTACATCTGTGGTGCTTGCAGACATTATCTTACTTCCTATCTACTAAAAAATTCTAATTTAAAAACATCAAGCACAAATCTCAAAACTTTAATCACAGTTAAAGCATGTCTTTCCAGCATGCTTTAAATTTCCATATTAGCAGATCTGCCAGCTTAAGAGTGTACACATATGTGTATATCTACATATAAATCAGGATGATTTTTATATACAGATTCTAAACAAATAGGACAATTTTTATTATGCTATCAAATTTGAACTTTTCTTGGGAGAATTTTTTTTTAATGTGAGAATTTTAACCAGGAATTCACATGCTATCCATGCCACAAATAATAAATAGACATGTAACAAAATGAACTGAAAATTAACATCCTGGATTCAGGAAAATTAATTGTGCTAGAGCCACCTCCATCTGTGTAAAAAGTCAGGAGAGGAATGTGCACACTCCTGGCAATGGAAGGAAATAGAAGTAGAATTGCTCTGTATATTCTGTTTAACACATACCCAGCTAGTTCCAGATGATTCATTGTTCACAGAGGCTGATGACAACCATATCCCATAGTACTGACTGAACACTGTCACATTTAATACAAACCTTTGTACTAAAATATATTTAGAAACCCAATGTAACACAGTTCTAAACCTGCAAATTCCAAATAAATAAGTACTTTGACACATTCATCTCACATATAGCAATCCTATTACTGTCTGTGGTCCTAAACTATAGCCTAGAATCAAAATGGTTTTGGTTGGAAGGGACCTTAAAGGTCACCTAGTTCCAACACAGCTGCCACAGGCAGGGACACCTTCCACTAGTTCATATAATACAGAATACTAAATATTGTTAATATTTAAGAATTGAATGACAGCAACTGAACTACTCCAGTAAGACCTTAGATTTTAAAGTGACAGTCTAACCTAAAAGAGGGCATTTTAATACTGAAAATCAAGCAAGAAAATAATGCAAAAGTATCAGCCTTGATCAAAAAGCAGCACACGAGAAAACCCACAAAAATAAAATGCAATTTAACTGACTAACAGTTCATCAAACAAAATCTGCAAAAGCATTACGTTAGATAGCATTTAGACTGCTACCACTTTTTGATTTTGCTGAGTCTAAGAGTTTTCTGTGATTCCCTTGTGCTGCTGTTCTACAGTGACTACATTTGTTTTAGTGCCAACAGACTTTCACTGGGGAGGTCCAGGTGTACACACAGAGCGCTACAACATCTCAGGTGTTAAACTTTAGTGACTCGATTCCCCCAGTGGTGTACATGTGCTATAAACAAGATGTCAAAAAACAGCATAAGAACATGTAAAATTGCTAAAATAGTCTTGAATTTTTCCATGAACTTTTGAGAACAGTGGATTTTCTAAGTTAAATTTTAGGAGAGAGTCTTATTGAAAGTCAAGAAGTTTCTGTATGTCTGCTACTAAAACCAAATGGCCTAAAAAAACCCCCAAAATACAGTTCCACCACTTTCCTGCAACACCTTCAATCTCAGGGTATTTACTTTCCTGGCTTGCAAATGGATGCAGAGTAGGTACACCATAAAATAGCTTTATTATAATATCTTAACAGCTGTCAACTTGTCATTTATATTCATTGAGTACAAGTAATAAAACGTGTTACCTCTCTGGTTTGATGTTCATTGACAGGCTGACTCCTTTGTGGAATCTTGAGCTGTTGTTCCAGCTTCTGTATCTCTTGCTGGAATACATCTCTCTCATGCTCTCGGTCAATTGCTTGCTCCTGAAAGTTAAGAAATTATGTGGATACACATTTGATTTAAAAACTATCCAAGTTAAGTGTCATCACTTCTAACTTGCATTAATGTCAGGCTGGTAACAGTAATATCAGTATTTATAAGATAGCAGAACCTACTGCAGATACCATTAACATCTTCATAATTTGAGGCAATAAATTTCATATTTTTAATCAAAAAATTAGCACAAGAGAGACACGTCAACTAGTATTTCACAAAAATCACAGGTTTGATTCTTCTCTTCCAGGTACACCACACAAATGACGGTAAGCAAATGTTTCATGACTTCTTCCCTACTGTTTGTCTTTGATATATGTAGAATAAATAGAAATCCAAAATGGGTTATATTATGAAAAGCCATCAGAAAAAAAGAACTGTAAATTGCTTGAAGTACAGACCTGTCCTAAGCAAGCACTCCTAATTAATTTTCAACTTTTAAAATGTTATTAAATTCTTGGGCTAGAACCTACAACACTGCCTATGTTTGCTATCATCTGCCTATGTTTGCTCAAATCTTATAAAATAAAAAATAAAAAATTTAGCATTTCTCCATGAACCAAACTTCAGTAGCAGTGCTACCCACCCCCACCTTCACAATACCTGCCTTTTACCATACTTACATCTAAAAATTTTCTTGTTTTCTCCAGTTGCTTCTCCAAGGCCTGGTTTTGCTGCCTTAAGTCCATTAGTTCTGCATTTTTCTCTTGTTCTAGCTCTATGAAACGACTGACCTGTTCTTCCAGGTCTATTTCCAAGACTTTAACTTGCTTCTGAAGGTCATCGTGCTCTTTTTCAGCTTGACGTTGTACTTCAATTTTTTCCTTCATTAGCTTTTCTGTTTCCTCCAGTAATTCTGAGTATAATAAAAGCATCATTACTTTTAGATATGAATAGTAAGCAATGTTATGAAGCAAAACCACTCCCCAAGGTATCCATGCTGTAATCTACAGAAGGATGTGAACTGGCTTGGGTTTTTACTATTTTTCTTTTTTTGAAAATATATTTTCTTCTGAGAAATAATCATGATACTGACTGAAGCAAATTGGTATTAAAATTACTATCCTTTAGGTAGTCTTCAAAGGACAGTTATTGAAGTTGTATCAGATCACTTCCCTGTTTAAGCTTCATATTAATTAAAAGGCCTTTGTACAATTGAAAAGAAAAGAAAATGCATGGGGTCAAACCACAGCTAGAGTCAGCACAGGAGTTAACAGTGATGCACAGAAAACCCAACCCTCTTCTCATCCCCATCGCCAGTAAAATCAATCCACTCCCAGACTTCATTATTTAATATGATACATATAAATAATTTGAGGGAAATACTGAAAGACTTAGCGAGATTGCTGGGCAGACAGAGAGGAAAATTACTGACCTGCAACTGGAGCTTGCACAATCAGTGACTGCATGAATGCCCAATTTTGAGTCATCATGAAAAAGCCAGCAAGCACATATATAGGAAAGCCCCAAACCACTCTAAGACTCTTAAGCCACAGCCCACTGAAGTGCCTATTAAATAACCGTACAAACCCCCTGAGGTAAAACCCAAATGGCAAAGTGCACTTACTTTTGGAGAATCTTAAAAACAGGATTGATATTTAGACAGAAACAATAAAATTTACTTTCACTAGAGAAGAAAGATCCTTCACGCACCATCATCTTACATCGTATTTAACCAATTCTCATTTCTAGGTAACCATTATATACCAGTATAATAAGATGTTTAATTATCACAGTGAATGACTCAGCTGTATTTGGAAATAAAAAAATACTACAAAAATATCTCTCAAATACCATCTAAGTAACTGTAATTCATAGGTGAATAAGATGATGGTTATTGATGAATTTGCTTATTATGTTTAGAAAGTATAAGAAATGTTGTTAGCAAAATGTAGAACTGAGCATGAAATACAACATCAAAGCTGCAGGCCAGTAAGAATTACAAGTAACGTCAGTAAGCCAAAAGCCCAATAATCCTGATTAAAAATGTCAGTATGTGTAAGTCTTCCACCCAGTTACAGATTGGCCATGCAACATACAAACACACCTGCTTGGGAAGCTGCATCGATTGCAGCATCTACTAGGCCTAGGAGAATAGAGAGAGAGAAAACAAAAAAAAGAAGCAAAGTAATTCACATGCCAGCTATAGTTTTCTTGTGGTGCAACAATGTAAGAGAAAATGAAGCCAAAGATAGACGTGGCATTTAATGACAAAGTTGTTGAGATAACTTAGGGAATGTGACAAGTTACTCTGGTATGCATGATATAAGTACCTACACATATTTACAGAATTGTTTATCCTTACAGCTCTTAAACATGAAAATAACTTCAATATATTTAAAAGCCTAAACCATACAAAAAGTAACTAAAGTGGAATCATAGACAAGGATCTTCTTTATTCTAGAGTAGGAAGCAGCAGGTTGTTCTTAAAATTCCGTTGTTACAGAAAATTGCAGGAAATTGCAAATACACAAGATGTGCAATCTATAAAAAATGGCAACATTAGAAATTGGAATAAGCGTCTAGAAATTAGATTACTTCATCCTGCTATTTACAATGTAAGCACTGCAATCCTTGAAAGAGCAGTACCTCTTAAAACACTAGTGTTCTAATTTTCTTCCCCTCTCAAACATGAAATATTAATTTCAGTTATTAGTTTAAGGAAGAATTAAAAGACACTTTTACTTCATGAGGGTAAATAGTTTTTTTGAGTAAGCAGTTAGTTAGATTACATTGACATGGTATATATCTGAAATTTTCACCATGAGGGCTGAGAGTTTTCATTACTGGTAGATAAAAGGGTTTCCTTATCATGCAACTGTTGTGCTATTCTTCCCTGAAAGAGGAATTAGAAAAATTTATCTTCTGTGACTAAAATAAATACAGCTATCCCATGCAGTGCAATCATGTTCTGGTAGGTATGCTTCCTAGTCTGTGTCTAAGTCTGTTTGGAAAGTATTTAGACAGTATTTTTATCCATTGTTGCTATTCCATTTCCAGTTGTAATCTAAATAGAAGCAGATTTTTGGAGATAAAGCTCTTTCTGGCTTAAAGAACAACGGTAATTTCTCATTTTTTGTCTAAAAATCAAGAAAAGTTATCATGCTAACATTAGGCAACAGGTGTGAAAATATCACAATTGGCCCTATCACATTTTTATTAATGATCACAAAGGCAATGGGGAGAAGCCTTTGCCAAGACTACTTATTATTTTATTTGGAAGTATAAGCAAATCTCATAGAAAGATTGTGATGAATACTTACGCTGCTCTACTGGCCCCGCCTCTGCTCTCATGGCGTCCTTCTGTCTGGAGAGTAATTCCTTTTCTTCCTGGACCTGCTGCTGTTCAGCCTCTAACTCCTGCAATTTGTTACCTGTACACAGCAGCTCTTGCTCTAGATGGTCAATTACATCTATTTTTTCCTGGAGTTGTTTTTCCAGAAATGCTTTCTCATCTGCATAACCATCAATGAGGCCTGTAAAACATAAGTTTGGAGGCAGATTTAATAGACAATCAAAACCAATTTTTTTTCTTGTTGAAGTCACTATAGTATTCTGACATGCATGCACATGTATGTTAGATGCTGAACACCTGACAATTTCTACTCCTGTCCTTGCTATCCTTTCATGGTGAACAAATTACAGGAAAAATACCAGAACACCAAATATAGCTCTAAATTGTTACTCAGCACAAAATCTCTGGAGCAAACAGGAACTCCGAAGCCAAGGAAAAATATGTATGTAATAAACACAGGAGAAATAAGATATTTAAATAAATTCAGTATCAATCACTATAAATCCAGTCTTGAGTCAGTATTAAAATAGATTTTACCCTGTCTTGAGAATGTAGAAAAACTAAAGGTATTTACATTTGTTAATCATGTAGACCCATCTTTTCTTTCCATATTTGAATTCACAGGAAACACAGACATATAGGACTGGATACTGAAACAGAAGATACTGGACGAGTAACATAATTTATAACATTTCAAAACTGAGACAATACAAACTCCAATGGTTATTCCCACCGTGTCATATGCTGTTCACAATGAATACTTAACAGATTTGAAGTTGAGAGGGCATTCCCAGGTTAAATGGAATGCACACGCCCACAGAAAAGTTATGAAGTCTGCTAAAATCACATGTTGTGGCATTTACTTCTGCCAGGGTTTTTTTTTTGAGATGTAATGAAAATTGTCAGAGTTCAGTGAACAAATTTGCATTAGCATTTCCATCATATCAGATAAGTCATATCTGACACCACTAAAACACAAGAGGTTTGAAAATGTCTCAGCTGCAGCAGTTTTTGTGATAAGAAAGAAATGATCACAAATGACACATTTAACCTCAAGAGAAGACAGAGTACCATCAGATACATAATGAACTAGGACACTGCTCTGCATATCTACCTAGAGGAATTCAATAAAAGAATGTAGTTTGTCAGAGTATGCTCACAACGCAGTTCGATGGGCAGAAATCAAATAAAAAGAGCTCTATGACATCTTTGTTTTGTTATACCAACACCACCAAAAAAAGGTGCCAGTCATTTAAAAGTGCATTAATTTCAAATGCACCTAACTTACAACTGTGCAATATATTTATCAAAGGCTAAAACTAACATCTAATTCTGTCTCTTATATTCTAGAACTGTTCATGAACTGAATCAACAAAGCCATTCTGTCCTAATATATCAGGCATTTTTACTTCATTACTGAAGATTTGTGAATAAAATTTTTATCAAGACAAAATATTATCCTCCAAAGAAAGCAGCAACATATAGCTGCCTACATGCTGAAATTCTTCAATATTAAACATTTTGTAAATCCATCTGTGTCAGAATATAAATAAGTTCTTAGGTAATTTATATCTTGTGGAAGAGTTCTTCATATTTTTGCATGTTAAGATGTGTTCCAAACAATCTTTTTTCACTCCTAATTTAATCTTGAGGGAAAAAAAAAGTAGTAATGCCTATTTCAGATTTTAATCTATTCCCTCTGAAATCAATTTTCATCCTTTGTGGTTTTGCTAAAGCTACTGAAATATTGCAGCCAGTACTGCTGTTCCTGACACACAACACTTATGCTGTATGAACTGACAGGCCACCAACTGTCCCTCACACCACATTTTAGACACATGGCTTAGAAACCTGCACTGCTTTTCAGCTTATGTGTGTCCCAGCTATTAATAGCATGTGAAACCATTATGGATTATCTGTCTGTGTAAAAAGAAGAGAAGCCTGGCAGGGTAGCATTCTCCAGGACATCTGACTATCAAACTTCACTCTATGCTACTACTTTGAAACAGAGAAGTCTGCTGAGCTTCAAAACTACCAAAAATATCTTTCTGCTTACTACTACAGAGATCCTATCTATAGAGCAGGTGCTTTTTGCATCTTTTCCAGATGCTAATCAGAGATAATGATAGAAATGCTGGGTGGCTACAAAACATTGAGCTATCAAAACAAGAAAACAAATAAAGTGTCTGTCAGATTTGAACATATTTTCCTGATGTCAGAAGAGATTATTAGATTTCCCCTGTTTTAAGACCCTACAATTTTTAATTGCTTCCTTAATGTATGAACTGACAGGCCACTGTTGCAAATACACTTTTTAAAAGATCACTTCAAACAGTGCAAACTGAAACATATCACCATCATATAATCACATTCAGAGTAAAGATTCTGTGTCAAGGTGAAGAGGCAGCAGGGACAAACTGGAATATGAGAAACTGCACTTCAACATATGAAAGTAAGTCTAGGGTTTTTTCCCTTCCCCCTCATTGACATTGGCTGAACATTGGAGCAGCAACTCAGAGAGGCTGTGCACATTCAAAACCTGACTGAACAGGGTCCTAGGCAAGCTGCTCTACCTGATCTTGCTCTGAGCAAGGGGCAGGAATAGTTGATCTCCTGACGTGCCTTCCAGCCACAACTATTTGTGATTTTAAGCTGTTAACATTTAAGCTTGTCTGCACAAACAAACATGTTATGATGAAATAAATTAATTTTGAGGATCCAAACACACACACACACAACCTATTATTTTTAATATTGCCACGTATATTTTCAGACAATAAGTGAGTTAAAATTGAAAACAGAATCACAGTGTGGTTGACATTGGTAGGGACCTCCAGAGGTCATCATGTCCATAACTATCCAGAAGGCTGATAGCATTCTAAAATTTACAAAGAAATTGATCAAATTTGCAATTTCTTTACCCAATTCATAAATAAGTAGGTGCAAAGTCCAACAACTCATCAAAAAAAGCTACTCACCTTCAGCTTTACTAAGCTCCAAAGCCAACTGCTCTCTGGCTTTGGTTTCCTCATTGAGACGTTCTTGTAGCTCTTCCTGATACCTGATAAACTCTGTGGCCTCTTGCTGCTTCTTGAAGGACTCTCGCATGAGTTCTGTCTGAGTAATTTTAGCATGTTCAAGCTATCACAGGAAAAAAATTACAGAAATTAGATAAACACCTATTCTATCATTCCTATTTAATTCATAGTTGCTTTACAGTGTGATGGGAAGCCTCACATAACTTCATTAGACATTTGATAAAATCTTTATTGAACACTCATTTGCAGAGTACAAGATGAAGACTGATTTATAAAAGTCTAAGCAAACAGGCTTTGTCAGTACACTGAACTCCATGAGCCACCTGGCTAAATCCGTGTCTTTGTTCCGGTAATTCCTGATTTATGAGTTTACACTAGATTCACCCTTGTTTATACGTGTTTTGCACTAACTACGAGTAAGCTACCACTCACCATACACTTAGAATGGCCAAAAAACCTTGTATAAAACTGGCAGAAGCCTTATTATAAATTGACTGAAATGGTGCTTCACCTCTTTTTCTCCTTAACATGATGATTGATAAGAACACCAGGAAAATGTGAATTTTCAGAGTATTGCACCTTTCAACCAACAAGGGAGTAAAGCAGTGCTTCTTCCAACAGTGTCAACCTTGCAGAATTACTAAGGATTTTTTTTATTCTTCTCCACTTGTCTGGTGAGTTAATATTTAACATGTACTGACACAGATGCAGCACAGTTTCCCTGTGCCACTATCCTGAAGTACTGGAAAACCATGTCACATAAAATTGCATATTTACAGTTTAGACGTATTGAAAATAATGATTTCAAAACTAATTAAAATTAGAATTACAAAAGTAAAATAATGCATAAAGATTAAACATTGTTAGAAGTTTTGATTACACAAAACGTCCATCTAAGATAACATCAAACTGAAATAAATTACCAAAATCCTTACTTCTCAACTATTGACATTTCTAGTTGAGACAGAGGGACACAAATTGTTAGACCTGAACTCTGCGTGAGATTTTTGTGTGGCTTGTATTCAAAATAAGACTATTTATTTTGAATAAGAACAATAGATGTCAGAAAATGAAATAACATATTTTCTGCTCCTTTGGTTTTTTGGGTTTTTTTGTTTGTTGGGTTTTTTTTTAACTTTTTAATATTCTGGTTATTGGCAGATATTTGAAAGATAGTAAAATCTACAGTTTCTATACATTATTTTCTCTCTCAATTTCTTAAAATATAAAAGCTTTCTCACTAAGTCCCATTAAGATCATGACTATGAGGAGTTTGCTTTAAAAGCTCAGAAAAATGGGTTAAGGAACATTAAATAGAACAGTGCACACAAAATTATCCACTTACACTTTGAACAGAAAATCAATACATTCCCTTTTATAATACAATGTATTTAAATACTCAATTTCTTTTCTACAGCATTGCTTTTTAGATGGGCATCATTAACATGTTCATGTTAATTATTTATTCTGACAGGGGTTAAAGAAATATCTAAATACTGCAACTATCTGCACTAGTTTGAGATATTTTTAAAAATCACAGAGCACCCTTTCTTTATCCTTATATTTTCAAGTGCTTAATGAAAGACCCACTTTGGATAAAAGGGAAACATATGACAGATTTACTGTAAATAGACAACAGTAAAAGTGGCTTCCTGAAATGCATTAAATATTCCAGTTAAAACTCACAACAAAAATTATTCTCCAGCCTTTTTCAGTAATAACTCAAAGTATTATTGAAAATATCAAAGGGCAAATCCAAGAAGAAGTAAAAACACAAACATGATTTTTTAAGATCAACAATTTCTCCACGGGATCACTGAAAGCAACCTGCCAGCTTGTGCTAGTTACTGTTACTAGTCAGTGCACCAAAGCTAAAACGGAACAATTTTGACTGCAGTCTCCCCCACTGTGAATTATTCTCAGTGAAAAAAATGAAATGTAACAAGTAACTTTGAAGTGCTTTAAAATGAGCTCTCAAGTATCTAGAATTTAACATATTTCTGTGTCTGATAAATTTCTTATGTTAGAAATGACCAGAGAATTGTATAATTAAGGCTTTTTTTAGTGCCCACTGAAAACTGACCAGGAAAAGGACCTGTCAGCAGTACAATTTTAACAACAGAGAAAAGTTTATATAATTCTTCACTGCATTCTCTTCTATTTAAGCTTAATTTCTTTTAGGAACTTGTATACTTACTGAATAGGGAGGTGTAGGCAACGAGATTTTAGAGACAACTTTCAAAATGTGCCCATTTTTTTTGTGGCTGAAGTGAAAAATTGAAGTATTTACAATTACAGAATTATTCTCATCCAAGTGTTCAGCGAAAGGAAAAGGATATGGTAAAGGCACACGAGACTCAACCTCATATATATCTTCTTCTTGGCCTTCAGTCCACAAACCACCAAACAGGTTAGATGCCCAGTAGGTGCGGTAAGAATCCATTCCAAAAAATACTGCTCTTGTTGTCTTCTCAACTGTCCTGTGGGTATTTTGCACTAGCCAGGCTGGCTTTAGAAATTTCTGACACGAATTTGTAACAGAACATCTGTTCTGTCTGAAGACACCTATCAGCACAGCTGGTGACAAACCTACTCAGAACCAGCAGGAAGCCTCAGAGCACTTTTCAAGCTGAGTAATTCAGGGGTGGATTAATCCCAAACAAAGAGGTACAGGAAAACTTCATATGGTCACTCCTAAAAAATCCTCTTTTGAGAAGTTTCACAGGAAAAAGCAACAGAAATCTTCCAATAGCAACTGGCAAGTAATTTCCAAGGCAAGGAAGCCGAATTTTCTTCTACCTGCACTGGAACGCTGCAGCAGACAAGCAAAACTGAAACTAAAAATTTTCCAACTCCACTATGGCAAATGAAAGAAAAATACAGGTATGTCATGATTCGCATTCATTCTTGTTGCTGGAGTTAATTCAACAGGAAGAACTTTCTCAATCTCTGCTAGTTTAAAGGCTTCCTGCTAGTATCTCCTAACTGAAAGAGTTCAGGGGAGTGGCCCAGTTTATTTACCTATACATAACACCAGCAGGTGGAATTTGAATTAATACACCCACTATATGCCTTGCCTCAAGTTTCAAACTGCACTTCAGGTCTGAAAGTGTGTGTTCAGACATGTCTCGTACAGTTACTTTGAAGATTTTGCCAGGTTTTCTCTGACTCTTTTAAGTTTATTTGAAGAAACGGCTACATGTCTGTACGTAAAACACAACTGATTAGAGGAAAGGTTAAAATCTTTTCTGCCCGTAACCAGTTTTTGATTGCAAAATATTGCAGACTAGAAAAAAATAAAAGATTTTGTTTCTGAATATTTAAAAATAATTTTCCTGTCACCTATATATCTGTGGTGTATACAAGAACTGTATATAATCCAATAAGCAGACATTGCAAAGCAGACAAGCTTGAATGCTTGCAAAGTCCCTCTACAGAACAGCCAGAGATGTGTCAATATTTATACTGTAAGAAAATGTGTAAACAGAAGGATTTTTTATTAACGTAAGGAAAAAAAAGCAAAACATATGTGATCATCAGGGATAAATCCATCTTTGTATAATAGATGAAGAAAATGTGTCTGTATGTGTTTGAGCCATAACTCTCGCTGGTATTGGCAAAGTCTCAGCTACAAAGCTATGAAGGAAAATACTTTGACACCTTCAAACTGAGATGTACACAATCTGAAAGTAAAGCACATGATAAAAGCAGTGTGATTTGAACTGACCTAGATATATAGTTCCTATTTCAGTTAACAAGGAAGTACTCAAGACAGCAACATCCCACCATACAAAGTACTCTGATAACAAACTGCTTCTTTTTTGGATACTGTTCCTGAATCACATACCTCACATAAATGCTGGAGTGCAGACTCCTTTTCTCATAGCAAGGTGGATAGGGGCTTAACTGGCCATGTTTAAATCATAATTGGAAGAGACAGCAGGAGAGCTTCACCTCTTTGGCCAGTCAATTGACTAAAATGTTTGTCAAGAGAACTAGACACAGCTCCCCTTAATCCTCCCTCTTCACAAGCTCTATGTGCTCTGACATCTCCTGTCTCATCTCTCAGTTGTAGCAGAATGGAGGTGATCCGTATGAGCAATGAAAGATTGCCCTAGATTGGTAAGAATGCCCAAATTCAGGCTTCCTCTGCAGACCAAAGCAGATTTCTAGCAGGAAAGGAAATTCATCAGTAAAGACATGCTGGAGCAGTCTTTTTTTGGGTGGAGGCACCTGAAGCATTGCTACAGCAGTCAAAATGAACCTATGGGTTTTAGGCTTATGAAAACACAACCACAAGAAAAATAAAGAAAAAAAACCAATTGAGGCACAGAATTTAAAGTGCTTCTCTATTAAATCACCCCACCTGATTTGAAGTTTCATTGATAGCTTCCAGAAGCTTTTCAACAGCCGCCTGCAGTCGAGAACTAATATTCAGAATAAGCTCTTCATTTTCAGGGTCTATTTCCATCCCACTTCCTGCAAGATGTTGGCTCAGCAGTCCTTCACCTGCTGCTCCTGACCACATGTTAATATCATCATCTCCCATACTACCACCATGATATAAGGAGCAGGACTCTGAGAAAAAAAAATAGGTACCTTTTCACACAGACTCTTAGCAATTGCAAACATGAAAAGCTGTGCAACTGAGTTACAATAAGGAAGGCAAGTCCGAAAATGATTAAAGTATCTGTCTTAGTCACAAGAACAGAAAAGGAGATACTGCATACTAAAACTCACACGAACAAGATAAACAATGTATTAATTAAAAAGAAGCAGAAGTGGAAGAGAAAAGGAGATATTAACAGACAATATTTTAGACATACTTTCAGTATGCTTGGGGCTCTGACGCTCATCTTTGAACCTTTGTTACGATCAGTAACTTGCAATAATACTTGCAAGATTGTCTTTAAAATACAAGTCAGTTAAAAAACTCCAAACAAAACCAAAACCAGACTGTCAGTCCCTGTTTCACCAACACCCAATTATGTTACTATGTATTAACACAAAACTGTTCAAGCCAGTGAATCAAACTCAAGTGAGTAAAACGAAAGGCATGCAGGCAATTCAGACAGCTTCTTAGGACAAACAGACTGGAATACAGAACAACAATATTCAGGATGGCTATTAGTGAACTGAAAATTTACTAAAATGGGTAGCTGAACAAATCAAGTACAGTGCAGCAGGACTGCAACTGTTCCTGCTGCTGGGCCACTTGACACCTGCCTGTTTCTCAATCTTCCTGAGGTTTGATTCCATTTAAGGACATTATCCATTCTTTCTGAAAAGCCAGACACACAAGGTTTGCCTATGGTATTAGGCTGATAGCAATTCCTCTAGAAAACAGCAAATTTGCCATATTTAGAATTCAAGCATTTAAGCAATGCAAGTGAAAGCAAAGTCTTGAGATGTTTTAAAATCACACTTTTGGTATGAAAGAACAGTACAGTAGGTATATCGTGACAGTAGAAACTATTGTTGATGAAGTCTTTTAAAAATAAAGAAGTGTTATGCCCTTAGACTGACAGATTTTAAATGTCAGAAATGAATGCTACTGTGGAGAGTTTTTTAAAAGTACAATTTATTTAAATGAAGCATATTTCAGAAATATATTTAAAATATGAAAATTTGTTTAAATGAAATATATTTCTAGAATATATTTAAAGTAAATATTTTGGTATGGTGCATTTTTTTAACAATTAGATGTTTTTGCTTAGGATTTTCTCAAAAATATCTTATTTTTCAGGAACAGCAGTACGACTAAATGAATTAAGAATAGTCAATGCCTGTTTAGCAATGAAGTTGCAATACTGAGTTATCTTTGAATTCAAGTTCCTGGTTACTCCACGAATTGTGACTGCTGAACTAGAACAGTTTGTTTAGCTACAGAAATTGAATTGAAATTACAACAGGTCAATCTCACAAACTGCCTTTAAAAACGTAGTTAGGTCTTGTTGGTTTTGCCTCCTAACCACGCAGGCAAATAATACTGGCAGGCACGTAATAATATGAGCACTCATATGTTGTTGTTGTTTGAACATATCAAGCAAGTCAGATTTTAGTTTCAAGGTTTGTTTTTAGCTTTTTTGTAACAAGCTGCAACACGATTAACCACCTGGTGTACTTAATATACATTCCTAACTGCAAGTATTCTGACAATAATATCTGCAGCCATATATATGCCCCATACACAACAAACTAATCTATAGTGATTTTAATTGAGGAAGGTTTCACTTGGTTTGCTTTTCTCTTAGAATTGCTAAGATTTTTCAAATGGAGATGCATTTAGTAATTTTTTTTCCTAGTTGTATTATTACTGTTTCAGATCTCCTTTTAGATATGTGGGATATAATGTTACAAACTGTTTTCACATTCCAAAGGGAAAAAACCAGAAGCACACTATACGCATGACTAGAACAAATAACCAGATGAATAGAAGATACATTCACATGGCACCTTTCATCTACACAGGATTTCAAAGCACTTTTGAGTACTGCACTTTGGAACGGCAGTCATAAACTCCTGCAGTGGAATCACCCTAGCAGTGGCTAGCAGTCATTTTCTGCCAGCACACTAGATATTTGCAATGGGTTTATAGACCATAAAAGTTTTCCCACAACACCCTAATATTCCAACCCCCTGCAGTATGAAGAAGGCTGTAAAATTAACAATTTCTTTTTTTTTTTGTTCAATAGCATTTCGATACCTTACCACCCAAATTTGGGCTGGGTTTGGGTGTTTCAAAATGTATCAATAGTGATGCAGAAGCTTTAATATCCTCAGAGTAGAAAGGACCTTCATTTGAGATGGATATTGAGCAGCATAAGTATTTCCAAATGCTATGCCAAAGTATTGGTTAAAGACTGAGTTGAAGGAAAATATATTCCCTACTGAGCCACCAACACACTTACTGCAGCACCTGATGCTCTTTGGAGGCCACCCATCTTAAGAACTGACCAGGTAAGACCCTGCTTAGCTTCAGAGATCTCACAAAATAAAAGCCCACAGTACAGTAGCACAACTATAAACAAGATAAAACAATGACATATTAGTTATTGCACAATCTAATTCTTTCCTGATGGAGTACAAATAATTTAGGTAATGTTCCTGTTTTCCTTCTCAGGTTTAACCCATAATTCATGTCCTGTCACCCTTTGTTTCAGTAAATTATTTGCTTGAGAGGTACATCTGAATTGTGCAATGATGATTGTGTGTAAAATACAAAAATAAAGATTATAAAAAATTACTGCAGAAATGTGCAGTTGGTTGCAAAATCATCTGAATTGTCTGTCTGGAAACTTCTGAAGAAAAACTTAAAAACATTGATGGCATCTCAGAATGTAATTTTTAAAAGCCAGGTTCAGAATATGTCTTTTACAATAATAATGTCACTAATATTATTATTTCTTCTTGCCAGTGATCAGAACAGTACCAATGGGCCTCCAGGAACCCATAACATGACTTAAAACTACTGTTTTGTTTATGACAATTCTTTCGTAATTTGCTTCTATTTCTTCTCAATAAATACAAAATAAATCAACATTAAAACATCATTTTGTTATATGAAATATCTAAAAAAAAAAAAATAGCAGTTTTCCTGGAACATAACTATAAAAAATAAGGAAAGAAAAAGTGAGCTGTCACTGAAAGTATAATTTGGCACATGGAAACTTTAGCAGTCTCAAAGATAACAAAAAACCCCACAAACCATTAAATGCGCAAAAAACTTGTAATAATTCTGTTTATACAATGGGGTTGGCAACCCAAATGATAAATGTAGACAATCATATTATGATTTCTACAATGTGGAACTTAAAAACACAAATTCACATTAAATGTCTTCCTAACTGCACAGTGAAAGTCTCTATCTTTTTCCCCTCAAAATGGTGTCAGTACACAGCAGCTCAGTACAGTATCTTTCCACTGTGGAAACAAGAAATTTTCAGTGATGGAAACACTAAATAGAAACATTGTCCAGTCTCATTAATTAACCCTGGCAGCTTAATGTCTAATCCCCATTTTATTTATCCTTATGTGGTTGTTTAGTCTCCCACCCTAACAGAACTAAATCAAATTACTCTGTCCTGTAATTTTGTTTTTCAGTGAATACAAAATAATAAATAGAATATAACTGACTTAAGTAAAAGTATCAACTCTTTGTGTAAACTCTCTCCTGGTAATGAAAAATCAACCAAAGAAATAAAGGCTTATATTGTTTCCTTTGCCATGGAGCATGCAGTTCAGCACATAAGATGTCATGGCCCACTAAATCTTAAGAAAAGTGCTTAATTATACAGTGCTTGCTCCAAAGTTTCAGATACAGAAGTTGTTTATGAGCTGCTAACTGACATTTATGAAGCAATACATACATTGCATCATGTAGAGCCAGTATCTCAGTTTACTCCTGGGATTTCACTTAGGAATTAAGCTTAGGAGTTACAAGTTGAAAACAAAAAGTCAGTCTTGTGGCAGCACAGTGTTTAGCTATATACTACCTTTTTTCCTGGTACACTGCTCAGAAATAAGGAGCTCAGAAGGTAGGCAAGAGGGTTTAATATTCAAGGAATGCCATAACCTCGCAGGCTTCTCCAGAGCAACCTGCATTACTGCAGTCCCTCTATCCAAGTAAACTCACCAGACTATTGTGCACAAATGCCATTCAGTTCCAGTGATATGTTTTATGACTGAAATTTGAACTTTCCTCACTCTTCTAGAAATAAAATCCTGTGCTTGCAGATAACCTAGTCAATGTCCCTCTATAAATGCACTCTATAAATCAGGTGTGGTTATAAGTATAGGATCTTAATGATTCAGCTTTTAAAAATGCTGAAACTCGGCAAAAACAGTAAGCTGAGTTCTGCTTGTCAATACATATGGATTATGTTCAGAAGGTCAGAGAAAATTCCCTTCAACAAACACATTATTTTACTACTTTATTATTAGATTTTTATTGATATAAATGTATTCCTACAGATTTCCTAACTAATTAAAAAGGAAGATCTGATTGACTGGGTACTAGAAAATACAGTAACATGCACAGTTTAAAAAAACGCAACAGTGTCTACATATTTCTTACTTCCATAAAACAATGGGGGAAAATTTTAATATTTGTCCTCTCAAGCCATTTCGTGTTAGTATAGAAAATGAATACCAAGAGTCCCATTGCTGAAAACACTAACACAATTGGTCATCTAATTCCATTTGAAGAAACATCGAATACTTTAGCTGATGAAATGGTACAACTATTACTATGGCTGCATGACCCCAGTGGCAGAAAAGATGCTGCAGCATTTTGAGAGCAAAAAAGGAGAACTGTGAATATAGCCCCAGAAATACATTACAAACCATACATTCAGCCATTATAGCTACTGTAAGCTTAGCTCTTCTTTAATTTTCAATTTTTTGTTTGGTTACTCCTTCTTTTATTGTTATTTCTGAATGTAAGGAAACATGCAAAAAGGATACTAGAATAAACAACTGGTAGGTGGGCAGCTCGAATGCTGCTCTGTACCAAGGAGGGGCATTACAAGAACAGACACCTGCTTTCTTACAGGACAGTGAAACCCTACTTACCTCTTCAAAATAACTAATTGCAAACACAAGTTGAAACAGTCAAACCTCAACACTAACAGAATGGAATAGAGCTCTTTTCTACCTGAAGAGAGTCCTCTTTCTTCAGAACACTTCAGAAGAAATTAGCTAATCATTCCAATCACAGGGCATGTTGTGTGTTTAGACAGTAGCATTATGAAAGCCAGGGATAAGTCAAAATGACAAATAAAGGTATTTTTAAACTGTGTTTTGCTACATATATGTAATGCAAGTAATCCATATTAAGAATTGTTAATGGCAATAATTAGTGACACATACATGTATACACACTGATGTGCAGGAGCAGGCAAAAAGTGAATGCATCAAAATATAAGGTCAGAAGCTTAGTTATCCAATCTGCTATTTGAGGAAAAAGGCAAAGCTTCAAAAGCCCAAAGTTTCAAAAGATAATTTTTTTCACAACTAAATATAGTGAAATGTGTAGAAAACAAAAGTAATTTTTTTTAAGGAAACAGCCATACAAGAATAAAAGTGCTGTTTGTTAACTTGAAAACTTCAGAAATTTTTAGAGTCTACAACTTTATACATTTCATTGCAGATAACCTTTTGAGTGATCAACTGAAGATGTCTCTGCTACAAATTCATACAACCTTTCTCAACTTGCCCCAAAGCTTAATGTGACCTAGATTTAAAGCCAGATGGAATCAATAACATGCAATAACCTACAATTCGAAAGAAAGAGGTAAAGTTCACTTTCACTTGCCAGTTGTATTATTATCCTGTAATAGACATTTCCTTAATACTGAAATGTAGTATTTGACTTCCAGTTCTTTTTCTCTTTCCTAATAGTCAAAATTCCAGCCAAATCCAGATGTATAATGTGTTTGAGGCTGAACCGACCTGTTGTTCACTAGCCCCCCACAAGATCCAGGATGCACGTGCACAACCTTAATGGTACCTAAATGGCAATACAATCAAGAACCTATTCTTGCACAGAAGAGAAATGGACAGACACTATCCTGGTGCAGTCACAAGAAAATAAACAGAGCCCAGCGGAGTTCTTTGACACTGGTATGCAACTAACTGTAACATCAAAATGCTCCTTCACTCTTGTGCCAACCAGCACTCCTGGAAACAGCTGATGGGCAAGTGTTGGCAGTTGAGAAGTTCCTGGAACCGTGTCCAAAACGGGATTTGCAGGCAAGCACTTCTCCAGGAAGCTGATGAAGTCCACAACCACACATATACAGACTCGTCCCCTGCCAGCTGCCCTCAGTGACCAGCAACACACCTCTGTACTTCTAGTGCTCTGGTGGAGATACAGCCCTTGACACTGGCTCCCATTCCCCATACACAGACAGCAGGGTGTAAGTGGTGCAAAATGCCATGGAGCTATGTTTCATTCTCTTTGCCTCCATCAACAGAAACTTTTTTTTTCTTGACTGCACAATCACTTTCCCATTCTGCTGCAGGCTTTGCAACAGGACCCTAGATGTGAGTTGTAACTGGTGTGGGGCATGACCCAGACAACTCCTGAAATGCTGTCTCTTAAGCAGAGATGTCATATGCATTCAAATGAAAAACAGGTTGTAGGGGTTTTTTTTCCTTAAAAAAAGTTCAATTTAAAATACCAAAACTAAGAGTATTTAAATGTATCATTAAAGAATGCAAATGATACTTCTTATGAAATATAAAACCATATGATCAGTACCTTTTTCATACCCCACACGGATGCAGGGTTTCATCGACTCCTCTGTCTCAGTGTCCCATCCAGCTTGTTTGGAAGCCTGGACTTTCCCAGACCGATCCAGTAACCCAAGAACATGCTGACCAATTGTCTCCTCCATTGCTACAGTTGTCTTCACAACTTCTAAAAGAATCTTCATGAGTTTTTCATTAGCCTTCTGAAAAACATGCCTGCAGGACAGAAACTTATCAATCCTCTGATCTTTCCCTAATTTCCAAGTGGGTTTTATCCTTTATACACCCTTGCAACCAAACAAGATTTGCAATTGAACAAAATTAAGATTTCTTTTTTAAGGCTAAACCCCACATCATATAAATACTAAAAACATTCATGTTAAAAGTCAGTTCTTTTTACAAAATATGTATAAAGTCAAAGTATTTATCACTATTTCTACTCTTATCTTGGCATTTTATCTAGTTATTCTTTTAAAGCAGAGGTCTGCTTTCACCCGGTATTCATTATAACATTAATATTTTCTCAAAATGACAGTTAAGGAAATTGTTCCTCTACACAGATCAAAAAATTTACAGAATAGTCAAATAGGATTATAAAACAAAACAATCATATTAATATAAACTTAATTCACATATGTACATACAATACATATATAAATACATGTGTATAAATAATGTTTATGATTCAATGTGTGTAATAGAAAATATATAGTAAAATAAGCTAAAAGAGTCTCATCCTCTGTGCCATTACATTGTTAGGCTTTATGAAAAATAAGACACTGTTTAACCTAAAGAACATAAACTTAGAAATACAGTTTCCTAGAACAAAAGATGCACATTATCATCAGTCAGAGTAAAGCTTATACATATTATTAATTTAACCGCAAGAACATGACTATCAAAATTTAAGAAAAATATTTTCTTAACAGTTCTAAGCACCTTTCTTCAGAAAGAAGAGCTGAAGGTGTTTCATCAGGCTTTCTTCCTCCATCTTCATGCTCAAAGAGCTGCTCTCTCGCATCATTTTGGTTTTCATTTTCATTCTGAGTAAGTTTTGGCAGAGGGAGAGAAAACAAAAAGGACAGGAATCCTGTCATGTCAGAATCAACATATTCTTCTTATATATGGCAGGATATGAAATTTAAAACCTAAATGAGTTGTCATTTCCTTTTTAATACTTCTGCACCAAATTACAAATCAAGTAATACTCTTACTATGTGGAAAAAAATATTAACAAAAACAAGCCAGGAAATCCAAGGCAGAGCCAATTAGAAAGAACTTTGTTACACTGATTAAGCAGTTGTTGTATTTTCTGTTTGTGTTGCTATAGCAATATGAAAAAGTGAGTTTACTTAAGGAAATAGCTGCAGTAATAATCCCCACCTTCAAGCTGTTCAACCAGCCTCTGCTTACCTGATGTCAAAAGGCTATGTTTACCACTATCACCTCTTGAATCTTACAGCTGCTCTGTTCCAGCAATACCCAACATCTTTTAGAAAACTACATTACACAGAAAGAGTAACAGTGAACAGGAATCTTTTACTGGTTTTACATGCCACGGTTGCCCAGAAAGTCAAAGTCCATATTTACCTCTGTCTGTGTGCTGTTGTTTTGTAACTCACAAAACAGCTTCTCTTTTCCGGGTATGGAATGTTGTTTTAATGATTCCAGTTCTTCTAAAAGCATTCTCTCTCTCTCTGCAACCAGGCTGTCATTCTCCATTGAGACACGCTAAGAAAGAAATGTTATAGAGGCTCACACATTTTTTTAAGCTTCTGAGTAAAGAGAGTCCTGTCACTTCTAATTCTTTACAGACCTTGAACAATGAAATTTCAGTCGGTCTCTTAAATCATTATCACAACACTGCAAGCTTTCTAGAATGGAATACAGCTAAAAAATACTGAAACCTTCCTTAAGATTTTCATACCATTTTTGTGCTCTTTAGGAAATACAATGGTCATAATGCAAGCTGGAGGGTTTTTCTGAATATTACATGCTATAACGTTTTGCACAAGAAAAAAGATAAGAATAACTTATTTTTATAAAAATCCTACACACATTCTCTTTTAGAAGAGCTAGAAGTGTTCATGGCTTAAACACAATGCATACATTTCTATGTAGTTTTTATGAACATACATACTTGGCATTAAAAACCAAAAAAACCCCAGCAGCCTAAGTTCTACTTACTGATTTTTATCAGTTACAGGAATTTGCAACCCTGACAAAGATGCAATTACAAACTGAAAAAAAAAAGGTAAAAGGGAAAAGTATGCATGTATCAAAAGGAAAGATTATCAGGATAAATTATTCAAGGACACCTTCAAAGAGCTAGGAGAGACAGCTGATGTTGCTGGAAAGGATTCCTATGGTACAAGTGACTGGCTTTCTTGATTCCAGAACTCCTGGAGCCCAAACTTAAACAGAGCAGTACCAGGTTTGGAAAATGTCTGAAGCTCTACTCCACAGTGACAGCAAAGAATTTTAGAATTCACTGATTACTAGCTTCATGTGCATTTTGATAATGTTACACTGTTGAAATTAAATAAGAGCAAGATGTATTCTTCTGGATTCTTTTTACTTTGTCTTTCAGTGGAAGGAATCCTTGAAAAACACGTCTATAAATGACATTATTTTTGAAGTATTATTAATTAAGATAAAGTAACGAGTTTCATTAACACACCTACTGTAGCCTTTGAATAGATACAAAGTGACAGCAAGTTAAGTTTGAAAAGGCAAAGAAGCATTGATGTTTCCCACCAAACCCCACAGACACTGTTTCATTCTAAAAGCTGGTAAGGACTTATCTCCAAGAACTGGGGAAAAAAACCCCAAAATGCCAAAATACATTGTTGCAGGAAGCCATTGATACCGTTCATTGATACTGTTCAATCGGAATGATGCAAAATGAAGAATTTTATAGTATTTCTAGCCATGGCTGGTGGCTTCATTGATAGAAATGGCTGCTAGCCTGCATCCTACACAGGGCCATGTATCTGGGAGGTGGCACGATTGGCAGTGCATCCACACTCACTCTCTTCTGGCTGCTGTGCAGCATTGCAGGTTTGCTCCACGTGTACAGAAGTCTAAATCAACCCATCATTGTCTGAGCTTTGATAAAAGGAGTAAGTCCTCTATAAATATATGCATATATGGGTTTCTATGTACACACACACACACAAAAATATGTGTATGTGCACGAGTGTGTATGCATGCACATGGTAAATACCTGCATGCCTCTCTCTCCCTCTAAATAGATATAAATGCATAAATATGAATCTGCCCAGTGATGTTCCCTTGTTAGCCCATATTAACTCACTGGTTGAATTCTGTATTACCTCAGCTAATTGCACCTTAAGACTCTCCAGCTCAGCTAAGAGTTGATCCTGATTTTCCTTCTGGCGCTCCATTTGCTGCATGTGCCCCTGTCTCAGTAACTCGGTTGCCTGCTGATGCTCCTGGTACTGCCGCACGAGCTCCTGCCGCATGTCCTCCAAGCGCTCCTCGTACAACAGCAGCTGGCTGGATGTGTCTGTGTCTGAGGCCACCACCTCACCGGAGTGCTGAAACAGTGCAACTATTTTAGCATCTTATGTTCGACAACTGTTCCTAGGAAATACTTAAATATATTTCAGAAAATGCTTTCAGAAATGAAAGTAGCTGGAATTAAAGCGTTATCGTGCTGCCTTCTTCTTGGACAGTCCAGGCTTAGAATTATTCGCCATTTAAAAAGATAATTTTTTTCCAGTAACCCTCAACATTATTAACTTTCATGCTTTTTACGACTCCTTTTTATCTTATTTATTTTAGCTAAACCCCATCCCATGTTTGTGAAATGCTAACTATATGCTTTACATCACTTTAATAATTTTTGTGTTCAGCTGATATCCTTTATCACACGAGATTCAAACTGTTTAAGCACTATTTTTAATCTGTTCTTTGTATAAACACTAAAATATAACCTAGCTTACAAAAAATTCTTTACACAATTTATTGTCTGCAATACAGCTGGCATCATACTCCCTTCCTCAGGCACAGGAAAGAAGGGTAGATAATTTAGGTCCGAAGTTGTCAAACGTTTGAAAGGGAAAAGGAAATATTTAAATGGAATTTTCATCTTAATTTTTTCTTTGCTTTTTTTTTTAACACTTACTGGTATTTCTTCTGCTGTAAGACCTTTGCTATGGGAAAAAAGCTCTTCAGAAATCACTGACTTATGCGTTGTCTGTCCTAATATGCAATCAGGGCTGCTATTAGAATGAAGCTGCTCTCCAAGTGAGTTGATCTCTCCAGATTCTTCACTGAGTTCCTTGCAAAGGGATTTCAATCCTTCTTCATTCTTACTGCCTTTTCCAGTTGCTTTCCGAAGAAGGCTGTCAACCTCTTCCCCATCGTGCTGCTTCTTATTTCCAAAATGTATTCTCTCTGGATGTACAATGTGCGTTGGTGCTGCTTCTTCCTTCTGCCTAGCAATTCCTGACAATTCAGTCTGTTTGGCAAATGCTACACTCATTGACACAATAACCTGAAAAAATAAGAGAAGTCTGCATCAGTTTATGCTTCACAACATCTCCTATTAGTGAAGAAATCTCATACATGACCATCAACAATAAAAATGTTAAGTACCAAAAGTGCCAGAGAAAAACAAAAAGATAAAAGAACAAAGATCTCTTGTTAATCTTGAAAATGGTCACATCTTAAAATACACACACGCTGTATTTAGTTTAATGAACTACAATGCTGTTTTCAGTTACAATCGATTATTTAGCATGGAAATATCAAGTGTTTTTTTAAAAAAAGATCCTATTACATGATTTCAAAAGTGCTGGCAAACAGACTTAAGAGCAGCTGTGCTAAGCTTTCTCTATCTAGCCAAGCATCCTATGTGAAAGTTTGACTGACATGGAATATTGGGCTGTATAAGGAAAGCAGTGCCATGTACTTGATACTTAGCACAGGAATTTTATTTAACCAGAAAGAAATTACTGGCACTAACTAGCTGCAGTTGCAGTAAGCTGTAACTTCTGTGTTGCTAAGTATCTCTAATACAAATGAATCCCTTTTCCAATCATGTGAGTAATTCACTTCTAGATTTAGAATACAGTGATTTGTAGAATAAGCTACAAAAAGTGTGAAAAAATAGTATAATAAATACAGAAGCGTTACACTTGAAAACACCAAACTCTTCCTTTCCAGGAAATGTGAGTTTGTATTTCAAACTTAAACTGATCTTAACCAATGCAACATTTGTTTCCTCATAAAGAAGGGTTTTCTTGGCAGAAGATAAGAGAATATTTTTTATTCTGCAAAGAAGTGGAAACTTTTTTGCAAATCAGAAAGCAAGTAAATCCACAAACAAATATAGTCTACCTATAAAATCTTACTTTTACTTTTAATGTTTTAGTCACCAGATCCAGAGAAAAACTATGCATTTTACACAACATATTAAAATGTACAATAAAATATGATCAGAAAATAGTATTAAACTGTTAAGTGCAAAAGTCTTTTGAACTGACCTGCTGATAAGCCTATGGTAGCAAGAAATACACTCTAAGTCTTGATTTTTAAAATGAATTCTAGTGCAGAGTATGGTAGCATGTTGTCCATTTCCTTTGAAGTTTTAAACACTACCACTACAACCCATATGAATAGAAATTATGAGCTAGGAATAGGACAGATAGCTAAGAAACCCCAAAATATTCCAGAATTTTTTTAGACTTTAAGACAAATGAAACAACTCCTTGTAAATAAATCATACAAAAGTTAGCATATACTTCAGCAGCTGCCTAAATAGTTGAAAATGCCAAATAAAAATGACAGATTTTTAAAAACATATTTTAAAGTAATGAAATAAAAGTAATACCTTTGCTACTTCTTCTTCTAATCTTTCTTGGTACTGCTTTTGGAGCAACTGAACAACATCCAGATCATTCTGCATCTCCATCTCCCTACCAAGCTGTTAAGAAAAACACGAAATCTTAGATCATGTATTTGTGATTTTACTTCATTAGTCTTTCCCATTTGCACTTGGTCTCTTAAAATCTTTGGGGTTACTTTTCCAAAATTTCTCCTAAACTGTGCAGCATGTACTACAAAACTCCTGGTATTTACTTAAATTGCTCCTTTCGTAACTTGTGTTTAAAGAAAAGTCACAGTATTTTAAAGATTCCTGAAGAAATCCCAGAATTTGAACACTAATTCTCCCCCACTTTAGTAAGAAGCAGCCAACTGAAATGTCTTGTTTCAGAGATAAAATAAAGAAAATAAATTTAAACCCAGCATCAATAAGGCAAGTTTTCTTGATCGCAATTCCCAGATATGTTTTTCAGAAAAATTTAAATATTCTTCCCCTAACATGGACTGTCTAATAGTATAGTACACTACTAAGACAATAACTACCTTAATCTACTAAATATTAGTCCATATTTCAATTTAATCTAAGAATCCAAAGTATCTAAATTATGTCACTCTTATATACATTAGCTATCAACTGAGTTACATCATACCTCTAATGCTTTATCTGGTTTTTTCTGATGAAGATTTTCTGTGCACCTTACTTTCCTGAAGACTTCTTTTAACTTTCCTTCTGAATCTGTGGATATACTAAAAAGGTACAAAAAGCAGAGAGTGGAAATAATAATTAAAAAAAAAAATCAGTATTTCATTGCCCATGACTTGGTGAAAACCAGAATGTGTTAACTGGACCTAAACTTCACCACAAACTTTATTATTACCTATCATTCTAGAAAATAATTAATTTCAGGCAACTACATCTACACAAGATGTCTTTAGATGTAGAGGATGGTGCCTGAAGTTTTGAGAATTAAATGTGGTCTACTAAGTTGAAGTTTTGAAATTGCTGCTATAAAGCTTATCTATATGAAATAATTTTTATACATTATTCCATTTATCAAATCTTCCCCTATTAACTATAAATGCCGCACTACTTAATTTGCAATGTTTATGCCATTTCTTTGTAACTCTTAACAACTCTTGAAGGAACAAAACTACAGAAGAGCAATATGTTTATAAAGGATTTCTCCAATTCTGAAGCAGAACACAGAGCTTTACACAAATGGTTATTTGAAACACTTCTTGAACAAAGTTATAGGCACTGAAAAACTGACAAATACCTTGTGTTGTCAGAGGATAGCCCAGCAATCTGAGGCTTATCCTGCAGATGGACAAGCTCTGCAGTGTACCTCTCTTGACTTTCTTTCAGCTGCTGTTGGAAATAGGACCTGAGGTGTTCCAGTTCTTGAGCATGCTGCTCCTCAAGTTGTTTTTTAAGGTTCCCTATCTCCTTCGAACAGTATTCTTGAATTGTAGGATCTGTAAATAGGTTACGTGAAACAGGGGGTGAGAAGGACAGATGGAAAGAAAAAGGAAGGAAGAAAGGAAGAAACTATATTGACTTCTTCACAAATATTTAGCAGTGATGGACTGAACAATTAATGTAGTTAAAAAAACCCCCTGACATCCTGTCAACTACTTTTCCGTAACAAAGAATGATAATCTAATCTTCCATTTTGCAAAATAATATTTGATATGGGTAACAAATTGTAATTGTGGAAAACTAAAAAATACCAAACCAAAAATGTATCACAGAATATACTTCTGAAAAAATTTATAGAATTAAGAAAACCAGAGTATTGTACTGCAAAATTGGTAAAAATCTCTTATGTCCAAGCTGTAGTAAGATATAGATCAATTAAAATTAAAAGTCATTGTCTTTTCTTTCTCTCTGAATATACATACATTAAAAACAGCATATACATCTTCTTACCCATTAGATTCTGTGAAGGACTCTGCAGACTTTCCTTTCCTGTTTCCATATGGATAGGTTCCTCTTCTTTCCTCCTTTCTGAAGAAGATAGCCTTGGTTCCTTGACGTAAATAACGACCAAATAAATGCAATTAACAACAATTTGTCTAGTAGTAGCACAAAAATATTATATCCAGTGCTGCACTCTCAGTGTGAAAGAGAAATAAACATACTGGCATGAGTCCAGCAGAGAGTTACAAAGGAGATGGGAGGCTTGGAGCATTTGTTGTACCAGGAGAGGTTGGAAGAGCTGGGCATGTATAACCTGGAGAATGCAAAGTTGCCCAGGGGCTTGTGAAGTATCAAAATTCAGCTGGACACAGTCCTTGGCAACCTTTCCTAGCTGACACTGCTTTGGGCAAGGGGCTGGATTAGATGAACTCCAGAGGTGTCTCCTCACCTCAACCAGCCCAGAATTCTGTGACATGGACAGCAGCTTTCTCCATTTTCTCAAATCACTGCCT
This sequence comes from Leptocoma aspasia, assembly GCA_013399835.1. NCBI lineage: Eukaryota > Metazoa > Chordata > Aves > Passeriformes > Nectariniidae > Leptocoma > Leptocoma aspasia. The sequence goes on along the minus strand of VXAX01003726.1, from coordinate 713,497 downwards.
TGCTCTGCCACCCAACCAGGATACACACATTTTCAAACACTTCCTCAGTCATCCAGAAGGAATTCATGCAACAGAGAAAATTCAAATGCTCATATACTCTGTGCTACAAAAGTTTACCTGTTTGCACTCTGCCATCAGCTGTGTTTGAAGTGCTTTCAGCCTGCTGTACTCTTCCATTATCCTGTGGAGAAGTGCATCCATACGTTCTTGCACAGTTAAATTACACAAAGAACCAGGTACTTCAAAAAAAAGAAAACAACATTTCACCATTAATGTTAATACAAGTGATTTGTTCACAAGTTCTGCCCTGAAGAATTTATCAGAAACTGATAAACATTACAAAATACTGAAACAAACGAAGCCCTTCCAGATTTTGAATGCATTTTTATATGTAGTGATACACATGCATATTTTTGGTAGGACTTCTAGCTCCTCCTACAAAAGGAGGAGGAGGAAGAGAAAAACCCCAAAAAAATTTTTCAAGCAATATCCATGAAACTGAAAACAGCATAACAAAATATCCATAACAAAGTGGTTCAGAATAATGAGGAAAACACTAAAGCAGCTATTTAAGCACATGAATTAGTACCTGAAAAAGTAATGGCAAAACTGCCAGTCTGAAATACTTTAAATAAGTACTTTTAATCAGCATGATAGTACAAAGTCATTACCTTGAGCTTGACCTCTGTGTGCTGGTAATTCCACACTCAGTTTTTCTTTCACAGCAGGTTTACAGAAAATTTCCTGTTCCCTATCACCAGCTTCTACAGCAGCTGAAGAATGTTCATTCTGACTGCCACACAAAACCTGTATAACAAATCAAATAAAGTGAAAAGTAAGCAATTTCTTATTATTTTATCAATCACAATTCACAAAGAAAATGAGAAAAATAGGAAGAAAGTAGTATTTTGTAAGCATTAACTTCTGTGAAAATGATAGCATAAATGTTCTGTTGAATCCTAAGAACGTAGACAATCTTTAAAACTCCTGATAAAAGGAACAGATATGAAAAGACTTTTCAGCTAAAGCATAAATGCATATGTTTTCAAAGCAGTACTTAATTTGAAATTCCAAATATTAAAATCTTGTGGAGAAAGGACTCCTTTATTAAGGAAAGCAAATTTACATTTTAAATGTCTCATTCTCATAAGCTGCAATTTTACTTAAAAGAGGAATTCCCTACAGCAGAAATTTGTATCTTTTTAGGGATTACAGCTCATCTTGGTCTAAGTGCTGAACAAATCAGATAAAAGGGTATGGCATAAAAAAGCAAGTAATGAACAGAATACTCTATGTTTGTTGGTGCTACGTGGTCAGCAGAACACTGCCATATTCACAATGGGCAGGCAAACAGAAGATTTATCTATATGATTTCTGAAGATAAATGATACTTGAAAAGAAACAGCTTGCTCAAAGCACAGTGGGATTCTTTATTTAAAGATTTTGTACTCAAAAAACCCCCAAATTCGACTTATAAAAATAAAACCATAATTTCTCTGACAGCTCAACAAAAGGATCATACAAATAAGCAGCATTTTTCAAGCTGTGAAATAACTCATGCCAAGCACTCTCATTTAGCTGCTACTTTCTGTGAGCTATAATGGAGTCCTGCTGAATCTCTCCTATGGTGGATCTTAAGTTAAAATTCTGCTACTCACTTTCCTAAAAAGGTATTGAAAAAAGTCCAGCAAAGAAAGAAAAACAAAAAACCCCAAACCACAAACTCTATCCATTTGCAGTATTTTAGACTTGAAAACTTACAATGAGTGACAAAAGCAGCTTAATTTATCTAGAAATAAGTCTAATAAGTAACTCGATTGATGGTCAAAAAGTACCTAAGTGCCATCAATTACTATTACCCTAGAAAAAAAGATATGCCAAAATATTATTATAGGGGGCTGATATTAGAATGAAGACTAAATATAAGCTTCATTTTTGATTATAATATTTATTTAGTAAAAACAATACAGACAGTAATTTTTTTAGATTGTTTGACACTTTTAAGTCTTTGAAAGATAACCTGCAGCTAAGAAAGAAATTACTTTCTTATTGCAGAAATGAGAGGTGATGTCCTGTCCATCAAGATGTTTGTGAGTGACATCAGACTCTTGAATCAAGAATATATATTCAGAAACAAAGAGAAAGGAAAAAGTACTTCCAAACTAGTGGAGATGAGATCAACATTAGCTAGAAGATTAAGACTATGTGTAAGACAAAAGACTTGTCTGGACAGGGACATAAACCAGTTTAAGGAAAAAAACAATACAAAACCATTTGCAATGCTATTTTGGAAGCTCAGGTTTAGCAGTCTCTGTTTTGAGATCAATGCAAAAAGAAAAGCTGCAAAGAAAACCTGCAAAAATAATGTAGAAAAATATGATGACTCACTAACCATCACATTTCATTTTCCAGATTTTCATTTTGAAAAAGGCTTCTTGTTAAGTCTCACCTGAGTCAACCTGGAACATTCCTCAGTGACAGCTTCATTCAATTTTTCTATAAGTCTTTGTGCAGATTTCCCTTCATCATCTACAAATACAAATTATTCATATTATTTTTAAACACTAGATGCACAACAACTTTTCAAAGGCTTAATTTCCTGCCTCAGTGAGGCTGCCTCTTCAGCTTGAGGAAGGACACTTTTTTTGTTCCCTTCTTTATTGTTACAACACATGGACAGTTTCAATTATCACAGTTGTGCAGCACGTTCTAGAGGAGCAAGAGATAAGAAATGGCTTTGTGTATTAGTGACCTCCAGGAAGATAAAAGTGTACAGATACCTATTGGAGGGAGAAGAACTTGTGCAAAAAAATTAAACAAGGGCAAAACATGGTACAACAGAAAAAGCTGGGATAGAAAACCATAATGATAATATAAAAGCTCACTGAGGAAAAAAGTAGCACTAAAGTTTACTTAAAGTGTGCAGAGAGTCAATGCAACAATACAAAGAAAAGAGAAAAGAACAAGTCCAAAAATACTTTGCTGGTGAATTTGCTTATTATTTTACCTTACAGGTGAATCTATTATATTGTTCTTTATAATTAATTGAGCTAATATAAAGAGCAAACAATGAGTTATAATACTTTTGATTCCTTATTTTTTATATACTTTTTTTTCAAGTTACCTCAGTAATAGACGGCATGTACTGAGTAAACAATTTGTTCAAAAAATACTTCAAAATATTATATAAAAATTTATTGGACAGCTAGATGCACAAACTCTTGTGCTTGTTTGGTTGGGTTTTTTAAAGACAGTTTTTCATATAGAGCTTCATTCTCATAATTTTGGTCAAGTTACCTGCTTGTTGAAATTTCAGGGTCTGGAGCTCCAGCTGATGCATTCTTTTAAGATCAGTCATCTCTTGTATATGATTATGAACAAGTTCCTCTTTAAGACTGCAAAGTGCACTCTCTTTTTCTGCCTTCAAGGACTCACAAACCTGGTCTACATGAGCTGAATAAACCAAGGATAGGCAAATCCGCTGTGCTTCCATTTGTAGTTGTAAAACAGTCTTTGAATATAAAGACAATTTAAAAGAGTGAGAAACAAGGAAATAGAATGACTCATCTCTGGAAATTTCTGAGATTAATAATGTACTGAATGGAATGCTGCATATATGGTATGCATAAGGTAAATTTAAATACACATAGTTTGGAAAATTGTGTTTTAACAAAATAGTAAGACACTTCTTCAACTTAGAATAAAAATCAAATTGAAGTCAACAAAACTCAATATGCTTCAATTCCTGTTTAGCAGCAATAAAATCCCAATGAATTTTAACCCAGTGAAACAAGAGCAACATCATTATTAACGGAGTAGTTAAGAAAGTGTACTCTAAACACAGAGAAAAGATTGTATTATTAGCAGACATTAAAAACATTGATTTTCAAGGCTTGTAGTTCCAGTCTGCACTTTGGGGATGTTATTGCTAAAGCAAAAAGATGTCTGGGATATGCCAAGAGGGACCTACTTAGAGCTGAAGTTTGAAAAGGTTTTTAGACACCTCTGTACCAAAACAATTTTTAGTTGTATGGCAGGAAATTGTAAGACTCTTATCACATCCTTATAAAAAAGAAAAAAAACAACCAATCAAACAAACAATCAAAAAAGCCTAAACAAAACCATCAAAAAGTTAAAGCTCTTTTTTATAATCTCACAACTGTTTCCAATGTGACTTGGCTTGTGATTTTATTTCTTAGGAAATGAATGAACTACAATGGAATATTAAGGCAGTTGATGGTATTAGTTCACCGTTAGGTATACTTTTATAAAATGAAAAAAAAAAGTTTAAAGCATAGTAGAAGTCTGCTTAACATCTATTTCCAAAGAACACTTAGTTGCATACACCTTGCAGCATGCTATTGAACTTCACTAGTGTACATAAATTTAAATTTATATATAGATTTATGATTCCACCACCTAATTAAATACTGGTAACTCAGTAGTCAGCTATTTACATTGACAAATAAGAACCTTTTCCATGTTACTTATAATTAATTTACAATACCAAGAAACACAAACAAAATTGTGCCAGCAAAACTTAAAATAATAGTTAGAATCACATTATATGCATTCTCAGTATCACATCCAGATACATTCCTTAAAAAGTGATAACCACATAAACAACAAAATGTTTGATAATGCAATTTTAGTATTTCATAAGTTTGATATTTGAAAAGTTTGGTCAAAGATGACTGATGAAGTTTCATTATTTTTATACTGCTTGAATGAGTACTTAGAGAACTGAAAAACTAATCACAGAATAAAAAATTATGTCCAAAGTATGTTTTCCCTGTAAGAAAGTGAAATGTTGCATCAAAATATGAAGCGCTCTGGTAGTCTTCTTACATTTTTGTTGTTGCTGTTGACTTAATTAAACACAGGGGAAGAGTATTTTTTTCATTCAAAAATCATCCTCATACACATTGACCATGCTTGTCATTCTGGTCATTCACGTAACCCCTGTCAACCACTGGCCACAACCCTTTCAACCACTGACACACAGACACACCCATACTTCAAAGCAGCCAATTGGAAAAAATATGATGCAAATTTTCAAGTGTACGCTCCTACAAATTTTCACAGTTAAAGTATTTTCTATACTGTTTTACATCACATACCTGTTCTGATTTTAAGGCATCCACTTGCTGCTGAAGGTTATTTTCGCTCTGTGTAATGACTGGCAACGATGTTTCCTCTGTCAGCCTGTCTGGCATTCCATGTAAATGTTCCACAACAGACTGCTGTTCTGGTGTCAGCATTTGTTGGACCTCCTTCCTTTTTGTTACCTCATGGCTGCAGTCTTTACCAGAATTTAGATTACCTCTTGAATTTATTCCTTCATCAGCTTTACTCCTTAAACCAGGGGATTTATTCCTACTTTCAGATGCTGGAGTAGCGGTCTTTAGAGATTTTCCTTTAGAGCAATTTTTCTTAGAGTCATTACTATTACTATTTCTTCTCTGAACATGACTAACTGCGACTTCTAGTTCTTTACATTTTACTAGAATTTGCTCTTTCTCATCTTTTAAGGATTTGACTTTTTCATTTAAATGACAGATTTCACTATCCTTTGACTTTAACTGTTCAGAGAGATTAGAAAGTCTCAGGGATAATTCCACTTTCTCACGCTGAGTAACCTGAAGCTTTTCCATGAGTTCTGTTGCATCTTTCTCAACAACTTCTCCAGCCTCAAATATGTCTTCCCTGGACACCTTTATTTCTTTACTCCCTTCAAAACCAGAGGGTTTGGTTTTAAATAAAACTGGTTTATTGCTTTGTAAGTGGCAGATTTTCTCATTCAAAGACTTGAGTTTGCTTTTATATTCAGCTTCCTGCTTTTTCTTGTTCTCTTCTAACTCAGTTTTTGCCTTCAGAAGACTTGCACATTCTTTCTGTAGTTCTTTATAACTAGCTTCAAGTTTTTTCTCAGTCAATGAAAAGGCACTCTTCTGCCTTTCAGTATCATCTTGGAGGATACTGTTCTGGTTTTTAAGTTGCTCATTTTCAGTAATCAGCTTTTCTATTCTTTTTTGCAAGTCCAAAATTTCTGTCTTAGAACTAGCACTGCTGTTACAAAGTATGTTTTCTTCAGAGCATACCAACATATTTTTTAATTTTTCTTCCAGAGTTTCATTTTCCCCCTTAAGAACATTATTTTGACTTTCTAGTTCTGAACATTTTTTTTGAAGGGTATCTTCTCTCTCCCTCATTTGTTCCTGCATCAACTCAGTTTTAAGCTGCAGCTCTTGTATTTCTTGTTCAAGGGTACCCTTCTCTTTTTCCTCTTGCCTAAGCACTTCAATCTCCTTCTCCAGTTCATGGATTTGAAGCGTCATTTCTTCAGATTTAGAATTTACAATAGACTGCTGTAAATCTTTCAGGTTTGTTATCTCTAAAATCAGCTGATTTTGCTTTGTGATTAAGTTGTCCTTTTCACATTGCATGGCTTCTATCTTTTGACTCATTTCATTTTGTACTTCATCTAACTGCTGCTTATGGTGCACATTCAAGTTGTGCTTAAGGCTTTCCATGTTCACCATGTGCTCTTTTTCTAAGTCTTCTTTAAGCCTGGAAAGTTCCTCTTCATGACTAAACAGAAGATTTGTTCTCAGTCTCTCTAATTCTGCTTCTTGAGATTCTGCCATCCTGTCCAAAACTGCATCCTTCTCCCTTTCTAGCATTTCAAGTTTTATTTTGTAATTTGTGATTTCTGCCTCATGTTTTAATTCCAAATCCTTCCTAAATTCAGAGGCAGAAGCCAGCTGAGTTTTTAAATCTTCAATCACAAACTGGTGTTTTTCAGCTTCATTTAATCTACATTCCATATCCACTATAGTCTGCTTGGCTCTTTGAACCTGCTCTCTTGAAAAATTCAGTTCTTGAAGAAGATCTTCAATTCTAGTTTGTTGAAGAGATTTCTCTGTTGCAATAACTTCCATCTGTTGTGACAGTTCTTGCTTTATTTTTTCCCTTTCCTTAACAGCATCCTGCAATTTCACATTCAATTCATTAATTTTAATATTCATTAAATGCATTTGATCTTTATTAACATTCTCTTTAAAACACAGACTTGAAGTTTGCTCCAATTCTACTTTTTGTTGCAAAAGACGCTGCTCTATTTCCACTGCGTGCTGCTTAATTAATTCTTGCTTCATTTGTACAATCTGCTGCCCGTGCATTTCATCTAATTCCGCCTGAAGTTGTGCCAGTCTCCTTTGTGTTTCCAATTCCATTCTTTGCACAATGTCAGCTTCAGACTGGCTGTCTTTATAACACCGTTTCTGCAGTTCTTCCACAGTTCCCATTAATTGTTTTATTTCATCAGAACATTGTCTTTCTTTCTGTTTGTAGGTGGTAAGTTCAACTTTCATATTACTTATCTGCTGGTTCCTGAGTGAAATCTCTTCTTTCAATTCTTCAAGTAATTTGCTGACATCTGATAGTTTCTCCTTTAGCTGAAATGAATTTTTTTCCTCTTCTCCAAGTTTTGCTTCCAGCTCTTCAACTAATGCTTCTTTTTCTTGTAATTTACTCAAATCTTCCCCCTCTTTTTTCTGTTTTTCCTTAAAAAAATGAGGAAAACCACCTTCTTATATTTAGCCAATTATCTAAACATCTAAGAACATTTGGAGACTTAACTATTTAGTCTTTCTTAGAAGGCTAGAGAGGCTATGTTAGTTGTAAAAAATAAAAATAAAAACAATAAATATAAATTATTTGTTGACCTCATATGGAGGTTTCCTATACCCTGGGAATAACTGAGAACCCCTATCCCACCCATGTCATCATGCCCTTCCCCTATTCTTTCCGACCTCCAGTGTCTATCACTTTTAACAATATTTGATTTTTTTAGGTGGCTTTAAAATGTTTTCCACAAAGGATAATAAAAAAAGTACACAAAGGAAAAAATTCAGTCTTTGCTTAATGTAGAGAAGAATGTTCAAGCTGGTAATTTAATTTCTTTTTCTAAAATAATGTCTAAAATATTTCTAAAATATTGAAGGCATTTTAACACATGAAACATAGTTTCATCATTTGCTTTAAATAGTTCTACAACTTTTATAAAAATAATGCATAATACTGACATAAAATTTTCAGTTTTAGATTATATACGTATTATGTGTTAGTTAATAGAAACTGTCAAAAATGTATGAATTAACAGTGCTAAAATCGTATGAATTCTACGCAGCACACTCATCATCTGTGCTTTGGCTTTTTTATTTCAAAGGAATTACAAAATCCTGAAAACTGTTTAGGAAAAGAGATCATTATAGTAAGGAACATACCATTTCATATGTCATGATTTTCTCTTGAAGATGTGTAATCTGCTCTTCAAATTCTTCATTCTTTTTTTTATAGTTCTTAAGTAGACATTCTTGTTCTTCTAGCTGTTGCTGATGTGAAAGTATCTGTTGCTTGGCTTGCAATAAATCAGCAGCTGTGCAACTATGGCTGCTGTTCCTTAGGGCTTCACTTGCCTGCAACTTGAAATTTAAAGAAATAAAACCTAAAATACATCAGGTTTTTCGGAAATAGCTTGCACTACACACAGAAATAGTGATCTTTACTTTCTTCTTCAACATGACAAGCCCTAAGATTTCTAAGTTCTTTTGGCGGAAGTCAAACATGTTATTTATTTGGGATGGCCAACCAATAAAAAGATATTTCATATTAATTAAATATTCATGGTGAGCTAGCATAGGACAGTAGTGTCTCAGATATATCAGTATGTAGTAAAACTAACTAGTTGCAGCTATGGAGCCCATAATCAGATTTTTTATAATAAGATCTCAAGCTTCAGAATATAATCCACTTGAAACTCAAAATAAGCTATATAGTGTACTTAAACAGCATGAAATACTACAGTATTCAACTGCAACACTGCAAGGTGAAGTTTGTATGCCTGTGGGACCTCAATCACCATGCCTTTTTAGAAGAAATGTCTTTCTGAAGCCTCACTTTGTTACTTAAATTACATTTTAATAACACCACAAAGTAAACTTTTATCCAAAAATATAAGGACTGGAGTGTGAAGCTGTGGCCCATGGAAGCTGATGGCTGGATATTTTGATTTCAAAGAGAACATTTCTGCCCAAAGCTCTGAGAACTAATTACCCGAGTGTTTTTCCCCAGGATAACTCCCATAATTCAGTATTTATTGGAAGCTATTACCAAAAAGATAAGCCTTTCTTTCCAAAAGGAAAGAAAACAGACTAATATTTATAATTTCATAGTTAATTATTATGCACTGTGACAATAACTGTAGGACCAGGAAAACGACTGCTGATCTGTGCTAAGAGGCTGATTCTTGAAAAATGCACAAAAAAATTTTCTGCAGGAAGTATCTATTTATGGAGCCTCCAAAGTGACACCTACTATCAAACCCAAAAAAATGTTGGCAGCTGTATAACTTACATGCTGAAACTGAATTTGCAGTTTTTGACTTTGCTCAGTGAGCTCCAAGAACTCCCTCATGGTTTCATCCTTTTCTTTCCGTGCCTGCTGTAGATTAGTAGTGAGCTGAGTGATAATGTCATCTCTTTTTTTGATAGCAGCTTCAAATTCTTGCAGCTGTAAAGATAAAATTTAAACTATTAATGCACAAGAAAACCACAGTCAAAAATACTAGCTGATTTTAGTTAAGTAGGAATAAGTCATCCATAACCTCTCTGTTTTAATGGTGTCTCACCAGTAGAGTTTTTATATTTTCACAAACTATTTGTAAAAATTTCAGAAACAGGGTTTTTCCACCTCATTGAACAATACATGATCTCTCCATAAAATTTAGTTAACAAATAACAAATTCTGAACTTTTAATAAGGTTAATTAGTTAAATATATAACTTGCTTTTAAAATAAAAAGTGTGGCCACATAAACAAACCATCATAAATGAAGCCAGAATACCTATTAATAGTGTTTCAGCAGTTTTGTACAGCTCCTCATGTTCACACACTTTTCCCACAATAAATGCAAGTTATATCATCTCTCACTTGAAGTGCAACAAACAGCATTCGTTGTACTAAAGCAGGTAATAGATACTATATGTAGTATCCTACACTGTGAACCCAGGGAAATCATTTATAACTACATGAGAAAATCAGTTCAAGCTGCAAAATGGATACAGCATATTTAACAGACGAATCTTTTGTAAGTTGTAATGATGAAGAAATTATAAGAGTACAAAAAATTCTTTGCCAACTGTTTTAAATTTTGTAGGATTACACTCAAGCAGTCAAATTCTACAATATTGATCAGCAATATTTTTGTGTGCATTTATATAATCATGTATTAGTATAAATGTTCTTTCTCAGTTTGAACTCACTTAAGGCTAGTGGAAGCCTCCTCTCTACATATTGCAGATTTCTTAAACCATTAGTAATCTTCTGTAACTGCTTTGTTTAAAACGTTCCCAAAAAAACCTTCACTGAGTTATATGCTGAATCTTGGCTGTCAACATGGTAATGCTTCCAGATAAAGTTCTTTTTAGAACACTGGAGTCAACTCCTACTTCAAAAGCACAGGCCTAATGGAAATACTAAATGTTTATTATAGTAGAGAAAACTAGGAACTGATCAGGAACTTAAGTGTGCTACACCTTTGCTTTTCCATCTGTTCAATGGAATTGAATACATAAATATGTCAGTTCCAAAGCACATAATGTTATATAATTTCCAACTTTTTAAATTCAATCTCTGTTCTTGACAAACAGACAGAACTAAAGCACACAACTATCTTCTCTGCTCCCCTTTTACAATTATTTTGTTTCTTCTGAAAAATAAACCGTATGTGTTTCTCAACTGAGATACTATGCACTGTACCACTATCAAACAAAAATACACTGCAACTATTAAAATATTATTGTACCACAGCCCAAACCCAAAAACACTCTATTTTGTTTTAGTATATTTTTATTTTATTTTAAAAACTGTAATTATAGCCATTTAAAAAATGCAAACATTTTCACTTCCTACTCTTTCTGGAAAAATTAAAAGTAGTTACAATCATTAGAAATATTTATTTTCTTTATTATGCTATAATTATGACTATTTTGTTTAGCACAACAGATACAAGACACAGTAATTAAAATTCAACACCAGACAAAGAAATAATAAACCACCTCTTCTGAGGCAACCACTTAACTGGTGCTATGGCGGATAAAATGACATCTATTACCACAGATAAAATAATAATAATAAAAATGATGCAACGGCGAAAATAACTGAATATTAGATTTTTTTATTTTATAGTACTTTGCAAAAAAATAGCAAAATACAGTGACACAACCTGAATCCAAATTAGGAGAGAGACAAGTATGACATAAAGCACAACAAAGCACTGACTTGAGTGCACTGCACCACTGGCTTAAACTGGAAGAATATTCTTTACTTTAAAACTTAAGTTTCTATTCCAAAGGTATTTTTAAAGTAAGAAATGCTTTCCTGTAAACCCAAATTATTAGGTGTTTTAAATTAAAACATTCTGACACTGTTGTTTTTGTATCTCACACTGTGAAGTCTGACATACAAATACATTTTGGTTCAGTTATATTATTCCTTAGGAAATAAAACCTGAGTTTTTTTATCTTGGAGGAGCAGGAAGACATTAAAGTCTTTGCACAAGTAGAGAAGCATTAGGGCTTTTCTTGAAGAAAATTGTGAAAATGTCCATTCCTAATTTGAAGAAACTCACTGCAAAGACAATTCGAATTTTAGTCACAAAATACAGAGAAAAAGGACACATAATGGAAATGCCATTCAAAGTAATAGAACACATGGCATATGATTGAAAGAAATTATGTGTAATTAATTCTATATCACACACTGAGTGCATTCTGAACAGCTACCATTAGTGTGAACGCTTTCCAGTGAGGCTCTACACTTTTGCATGTAACCAAATAGCAAGTAGAAAGCAACATAAGGTAATTATACCTGTTGCAATCCTTCTGTACCATAGGCTGCCCTCATTTCTTCTATCTCTCTGCTTAGTTCTTCAATCTCTTGTTGTTTCCCAGCCAATTGATTCTCCATCATCTCTAGCTGTGTGTGTGAGTGCTGCATTCCATGTTCTGAATGAATGTCTCCAACTCCAAATTCTTCTTCCTAAATCAATCCAAGTTCCTTTACATGCCAATTTTTATGTTTTATCACAGTAAATAAAGTCAAGCATCAAATTCTGTACCAAATGCCACCTTAGAACGTTAACAAACAATAGCCAAATTGCATACAAGAGCATCAATACAATATCATCAACATACAATAGCATCAAAGACCTTATTGCCATGGTAACATCCTTTGTTAGTATAATTCACACCTCAAAAGCACTGACACAAAATGTTTCTGCGAGTTGTGCTCTATAACCTCAGCCTTAATAGATGGACTAAACTGGTTTGCATTTCAAGTTTAAGGATACACTATATTAATATAGCAAACAATGCAGATGTAGAGCACAGCATGCAAAATAAAGTATTAGTCAGCAACACAGTTTTTGTTCAAAACAAATTGAGGTGTTTAGTACACTCCATTAGTATTCCGATTCAATTTGCAATACTGTACCCTGATTAAGTCTGCAGGTATAGCTGTTCTTGTCACAAAACTGCAACCATTTACCTGTATAAAGACGATTTCTAAATACATTATTTGAAATAATGCTCGATTTCTATTTCCCACTTACTTGAATCTTTTGTGGCAATTTCTGCAGACCCACAGGAATTGCTATGCTACAAAAATTTATTTCATTTGAAATACAAAATAGCTTTCTATATAGCAAATTATATCAAAGTAAGCATAGATAACAGGTAAAATACCCAAAATTGCAAAAATAAATACTACTGTTTAAAACCAAAAACCTTATTACCAATCAACATCTAGAGAAAACAAAGGAATTCAGATTTAAAGGTCAATGCAAAGCTTTATCTTTTATATCATTAAAATACAGCACTATTGCATTTTAAAGTATATATTTAATATTTTTATATATTACTAAACATAGTTATGCTTTCCGAAAGATTTTTGTACATCACAAGATTTAGTCTTTCTGAAAGTCACCTATCTCTTGACAGGGGATGAAAGGCAGTAACATAGACTTTCATTCTCATTTTGAAGGAATTTTGTAGAATTGAAAAAGAGCAGAAATTATACATTTGACATAAGACATTTGAAAATAAATCCTCTTTCACTCACCTAACACTGCAAGCCCTTTCAGGTCCTATGAGAATTTTGGTTCTACTGACTGTACAAACCAAAACCAGCAAATCTCCAAAAGGCAAGCACAAGCCAAAGTAGCAGTTATAGATAAAAAAAAAATTCGAATGAAAAGAACATGCTGTGTACACATTAAGTAACGATCAAACAGGCAGGCGTTTAAAGCAGCAGACCAATGCTAAAAAATAAGAAAGAAAGAAGAGCTGCATTCCTCCTCAGAGGTCACTGTTACATCAGAGTCTGAAACAAAAATAATGGTACTAGAAATGGAAAGGCATCATAGCGTTTCAGACCCAAATACTATGCTTAAATCAAAAAAAAGAAGCTGTCCTGCTCAGATGTCTGCCATAGCCTAGATCAGGGCTTACTTACAAATAACTATCACGCCTGAGCAAATCAATAAGTGCACTGTTATAAATGGGATCAATACAGTCACTGAATTTGTATTAGGCGAATGAATAAATCTGCATTAGAGAATTTGCAGAGCTGACACAGTGCCCTTTCAATTTCTGATTTTCTCAGTAAAAAGAAGACACCACAGAGATTACTACCTTAGCTTAGAAGGAATAAAGAAAATTGCAGCAAACAGCAGTCCAGGCAACTCATAGAGGTGTTACTCTTACTTTTCAGCCTTCTGATGTTTTCATTCTTGTGATGGAGTTTTTCACGCTGTTTTTTGTAAACATGCACATGCTTTTCTAACTGTTTTTTTGTTTTTCATTCCTTCTCCTGGGAGGAGAAAGGTTTGATGAACTTTGTCATTGACCAGTGTCGTTGGAGAGGTGGTAACTTCACCTTCCAATCGATGGTCGTTTCCAGAACCCTATATAATGGGAAAACCAAAATAAAGTTTCTCTCTTCTTTGCCTTCTCTCGGGTGCGGCTGCGTTTGTCTCTGCGTTTCGTGTTGCTCGATAGAGTGACATAGAGGCACTGTGTATCATTTGTGTATTGCCAGATGTTTGCTCTACGTTCAGACACACAAATGTCTACACAGCGCCTGGCACCAACATCTTTATTCAGATTTTGGCACATGTCCCAGATTAATAACACTAGTAGTTTAACAGAAACTATTATGAAATCCTTCCTTTCCCCTTTGTAACTCCCATTTTACTTAGGCTTAATTGATAAAGATGCAATGTACAATCACTGTAATGTACCACAGTGGATACACTTCTCTTCCCACGAATCATGGCTATGTGCGACTATCAAAGACACTTTATAACAAGAGCTAATAGGAAAGGCACAAAAGTCCTATCTCATTAGCTGTTCCAGACTGCTCAGCAGCTGAAAATTCTACAAAAGACCTTTAACTTACAAAAGAGATTTTGCTACACACATTCAAATCAACGGTCTGGAATGTCAGAAATCCTGCTCCATTTCATGGGAGCGTAACTCTACGACATCACGCAAGTGATGCACACGGTAACGTGGTAGTCCATGCTGTTTCTCATCTGATACCTTCTTCTTTCAAATGTCTTCTGGCAAAGTACAAGTAGAAACATGACAAGGCAACAAATTGCACTGCAATCTGTGAAAAAAACCCCAGCCAGACAGCCACAGTAGGGTGCTGTGTTGAGGGAAACCTTGGGAGCAACCTGGCAATCCCTAGCATGACAAATTCTGCTGTGTAAGAGCAGACAGACAGTTGGTAATGAGCTATTAGCTTCAAAATATCTTAATTTAAAATTAATTTTCCATTCATCTGAAATATATGAATTCAGTAGTTCAGATGCCAACTTGAGTGTTAGTAGATGGCTAAACAAGGCCTGCAGGACTCCTGTGTTTTGACTTACGGTCCTAGTGATTTACCTATTGCAGATCTTCTGCAAGTCTGTAAATGCTCTTAATGCAGATTCTTTTAATTTCTTTTTTAAAAGCTTTGCAGTTCACCTTTTAAACTTAAATATTCTTAGGCCTTAATTACTTATGATGCGCTTAGTTATATACCCCAGGAAACAATTAAACATTGAAAAAAATCAAACCACATACCATTTTAACATAATGGAATCAAGAAATAACAAGAGCTCTGGATAAAATTGCATGAGCAAATAATCACAAAATAAGAATAGATTAGATTTTACAATATATTACTCAGCAGTCACAGTTTTGGTGAACAAACGATATGAAACAAGTTAAGGTTATGGAAGTCTCTCAAAGGACATTATGTCTGATTGCTCTTCCTTGCATTTTCAAAATAATTCACAGAAATATTATTTAGTATTATAAAGTAAAATATAACCTGTAGTCTATGGGTTAAAAAGAAATGTTTCATTTCTATTGCATCAGTTAATACATACACTTAAGGCAAATGAAAGGAATCTTCTTTCTGAGAAACACGAGGAAAACCAACTTCCACCACTGGATTAAGGCAGTGATTCATGATAAATGCCAGCAGAGGTCAGGATTACATTTATTAAATCACTGTACCCTATCTAATGTTCCTTAGTACCTTGGAAGACATGGAATTGTATCGCAAAAATAGCAGTAATAATATATAATGTGTAACTACTTACAACATTAATATCATATAATAAAGTAGTTTATTATAAAATAAACTACTTACAACAAAATACCATTAATTACTACAGAGATTTCTCTCTATAAATAATAACTTCATACTCAGCATAATCAATACATACTGTTCTGCTTAAAAGACTTGTTTGATTTGGTAGTAGAAACATACAGAAGTATCTGGAACATATTAACAATTTTACCTCATGTTTTCTTTCCCCTTCCACCCTTTCTTGTACATTTTGCATACCTCATTCCTTCCTAAAAATTAATATTTAGACCTTGAATACTGCTTTGTCAATGTTCTTAGCCTCTACTGAATTTTCTAGTTATGCCACAAGTGACTATATGAAATTTAGCTAAAATTAGCAATTAGGTCAACTTGGGAAAATGAATTTCAGCATATTTGGGGGGTTTTGCGGGGGAGGGTTTATACTCCGTAAACAAAAGCCATTTTTGAGTTTGTGAAAATAGTTACAATCCTGTAACTAAGGTTAGTAACTTTTGAAGCAGAACCACTGATGACTTTTTAAATTACCATGGCTTAATATATTTTTCTGTACACTAACAGAACAGCAACAGGTTTCTTTATGCAGTAGTTAAGGCTGAGGTATAGAATTTCATTAAAATTTATAAAAACAAACAACTTTCTCGACTTCAAATTAGCCATCTTTTCAGAGATATACTTTGCAAATTGGAAAGAGAGGCGAGAAAAAAAATCAGGTGGAACAGCTTTTCAGTTATACCATAAAACTGAGGCATATGGAAAATGTATGGGGGCAACTTTACCTTACACAGTTATAAAATCCCCCAAAATTCCAACTCTTGGAAAAAGCCTAACTTCCCTTATTCTGAGTTCAAACCATAACCTTAAATAGCTAACCACCATTATCATTTAAGACTATGCAGGTAGGTGTTGCTGTTGTTCACATGGAGGAATTTGTCCCAAAGGACAAGTTGGTTGTATGAAGGATTTAGCAGTCTTCAGTCAGCTACTACCTTGATAGTGTAGGCATTAGAAAGGTGCCTGAGCGAAACTGAACAAAAGACTGTATTTACAATAAATTTCCCTCAATACAAGAATTCTTATATAAATATACCCTCAGCTTTGCTTAGATAACTTATAATTTTGTGTCTGGTAAGTCTCCTAAAGAGGGAAATACCTTATCACTTAATTTCACCAATTCCTCAAGAGAAGGGGCTGAAGAATTAACACCATCTGATTTAATTTATCAACAGCAACATAACGAACTATGTACGACCTATTTGAATTTGAAGCATGACAAACACAATTCATCTTAATTTCTGGAAAAACCACGAAAAACAATACTGATGTTCTAATCTATAAGGAAAAAGATGGATCAACAGGCCTATGTCTCTTCAAATATGGGTTTTCTTAGCATTCTGAAAAGGAAATGATGTATTTGAAAAAAACATAAGCCCAATATTTTATATATCTGCATAATTATGTTGCTACTGACAAAATTTAATTTATTCTCCTCTTCTTCAACTGAAAAGGCTTCAGATAATTTTATTTACAGTGTGTCCATGAATGGAGGCAGAGCTTTTAATAATAGAAGTAACATTACAGCTTATATGAAACATATTGAAAAATCAGCTCCTAAAATATCTGCATTCCTAAGTGTGATGTCTCCCCATTTCAGACACCAACTGATTGTAATGAACAGGAATTAAAAAGAGTTTATTAGAAAAGATGACAAATCTGACCGCTTGAACTTGCTCTTCCACCAAAGCCAGTATCATGCTACTATTCACGAGTTTTGTGTTGCCTATTTATGTCTTAGAAAATAACTCTCAGCAAGGTAAAAAGTCTTTTTGCAGGAATAAGAACTGCCTAATAATGCATGTGCCATTGCATTATTTAGGAAATCTGTAATTTTTTTAAGGAATATTCAGACTGCAGTTCTATTCTTCTATGTCTTCACTATCTGAAAAATTGTTCCCTAATATCCTCTGCAAGTTATCTATGGAAATCTTTGAAGAATGAAGTGTTTAGATGTGAAACTTCATGTTAAAATGAGAGCTTTAAATTCCATTGAAACTGAAGCCCAAAACACTAAAATCAGAACACATCCATAGTTACCATGAGGCATTATACCAGATGTTTTATGGATCCTGTTGCCCTGTGCAAAGACATGTTTTCTTCAGCTTTTGCAGTCTCCAGCACTGCTTCCTACCGCCTCAGAAGTGATCAGAATTTCATCCATATTTCATTATATACGTCATATGTCTCACTTGTCAAAATACATAAATATCAATGACATTGTCAACTGTTTTCAAGGGTTCATTCTTCACATACTGCAAATTCCATTTAAAAGTAATCACATACCACAGTGATGCATATTCTAAAAAGGTGCAGTATGGTCATGGCAGTTCTTCAAAAGTATGTCTGCTACACTCTTGATGGCAAACAGCAATGAGATTCATTTTATTTACTTCATCCCCTCTTACTTGTTGCCAAGCTTAAGATTCTGGGTGTGTTTTTTCTAAAGTGTCTAGCACAGAGAACTGCAAAATAAAACCCAGACTGTTCCTACACAAAGTGATTGTTTGGGACATGAAAAATTAGATTTTTCAAACTCAAACCAGTTCTTACTGTATTCAGATGTTCCATGGCTATTTCTTGCTGGCATGTTCTTGACCAGCATTTATGCATGAGGTAGTTTACTCCTTACAAACGTAACTGTTTTACCTGACAGGACCCAAGTTCCACACACGCAACTACCCTTCAATGTGACAGAAATGAGCTGCAGATGTCAATGTGTGGGCTGACTCTGGCTAGCAGCTAAGCTCCTGCTCCAGTCACTCACTCCCCCACCAGCAGGGTGGACGAGAGAACTGGGAGGGCAAAAGCAACTAAAATTCATGGGATGAGATACAGTCAGCTTAATAAGTGAATGAAAACAAACCAGCCAAACAACAAGCAATGCACAGGCAATCACTCATCATCTCCCACCAGCAGACTGACACTCAGCCAGTCACTGAGGCTGCTTTGAAACTCATTAAAATGTAATTGACTTGTTAAATAGTCTCTCACAGAAAATTAGTAGAGATTATGCACAGCCACTACTCCCATGGCAATACAAAGCATTAATACGACCTTAAGGATGACATTGCTACAACAGTTTATGTACATACTGCATTATTTATTATAGTAGCCATCCCATTATGGAGTTGACATAATGCTTGCTTTAATGATTCATTGATCATACCAGTAATAACATGCAACAGATTTGTTCATAATATCACATCTGCTCTTTCTTTCCTTCTCCTTTTGAAAAACTATGCACAGCATTGCAGCAAACATTTAACAGAAAAGGTTGAAAGAAAAGCTAGGAAAAGCATTACTTCAGTCTTACCTCAGAACTGTAATCTTCTACTGTGGTGGAAATTTCACTTTCTGGCTAAAATAAAATATTAAAATATTTACAATGATGGCACTCTAAAAATTAAACAAGACATTTTCCATTTTACAGTATTTGAAAACACCAAGGTGTACATGAATTTGACAACAGTATATGTACAGCAATGGTTGCCTTCACCTGCTTGAAATCCCAGCTTTAATAAGTAATTTTGCTGTTGAACTATGATCATAGAAACACTATAATTACATTATAAATCTTCAAATATCTACAGGTGCAAAACAATATAAATTTTGGAAATTTAACTTAATTTTCTGGGATTTATTTTTGGTTTTTTAAAAGGAACTAATAAGTACCATGAAAAAAGCTTGTCTCTGCTCTATCAGTTTTACCTAATTAGGAACTTTCCTGGCTTAAGAACACAATCTTGTATAGAACATCATTTTCAGACATGCAAGACTTTTGATGTTGACTAGAATTTTAAAACAAACACTCATCCTTCAGCTTCCATGGAAACCAAGGGAAGATAAATGGACAAAGACTCAAATGTTGTCATCTAATGAAGTAGAGGAATTAAGGGTACAAACCCTTAACAAACTGAGCATAAATGTGCCATATTAGATGCCTAAATGAAACACAGTGTATCTTGATAAACTACAGAGACTGTATCAAGTTTGAGAATCAAAATGTTTGTGGGAAAATTTGCAAATTACGTATACAAGTACACTATCACAGAATAAGTGCACTTGAAAGAAAAACTTGAAATCTTGAGAAGTGTAACCGTGAGTTACTACTTTGGCAAAAATCAACATGCACATTGACAAGCTTGTCCAAAATTCACTTAACATTTTAGCCAGCCTCACATTAAATCTGTCTCAATTTTATATTGAGTTCTGTCAGGCTCATTTTCAAAGGAACATGGTACACTTTGCAACAGTAGATGTAGGTAGAATTTGGAATGTCAACTGTATTTTGTTTTGTTTTTTTTTTCAAAGTAATCTACCACTCAGACCTCCTGAAGTTCTGCAGTTTTTACAATCCTAACAACATTGGTTCTACATATTTTGAATACTATATGCAGCTCTGGGTTGTAATTAACCTAAACAAAGGGTATCGTTTCATGTACAGAGTGCAGAACATTACCTTAAAATATTTATTTGGAAGTTAAAATTCACACAGTGCATGTAATTTTAAAAAATAAAAACAGGTCCACCTCAAAAATAAGACACGAACTGAAACAGAAATCAAAATTATGTTTTAAAACTCTAGGGTGACAAAAGTGTTTCTGCTATGGAATACAATATTAGTATTTTAAAATATTTTATATTCACACAAATATATTTTATTAATATTATTTATATTTATATGAATATTTGTGTATATATACATTTATACAAAAAATTACATCTTATTTTTAGTCTATGTCCTTGGTCTAGGACAAAATCCTCTGGAAGAAATAAAATCAGAGAAAACCACATTGTTTTTTTTATAATACAGATAACAAATACATGGCTGTTATCTTACAATTTTTCATGGTTTGGTCCAATTCAGGAGTCTTCACATAGAATGATTAGAAGCATTCCTACAGAAGCTCAGAAGAGTTACTATAAATGTGTATATATATAGCTAGATATAAGAACTCTTCAAATCTTTATATACAGCATGAAATACAGGCACTTCTCCAACATGCAAGAAATAGGAACAAGTAGTCCAAATTTTTCAATAGTTTTTCCTTGTAATGGTTTTGAATTATAAAACGTCTCTTGTTCATTAGGAAGATGAAAAACAAACTTGTACACCCTCAAATAAACTCTAGATAGATAAACCTAGTAGATAATTATAGAAAAAGGCAGAGAATTTGTAGGTTGAAGATTAGACTGAAGTGAGAAAATATGAATTCTCAAAGGAAGTTGATTATTGGAAATAATTCTCTAATTTTGCTATGCCAATTTGGCCAGATATGATATTTTTAAGAAGTTAATATATTGCTGGTCCTTTCTGAATACCAATCTAATATTTTTTTTAAAAGCCTAAAATATTTTTTTACAAAATTGTCAAAGCCACATAGTGCTCCATCAGTTTAGGTGTACAGTATCTGTTAGCAGCATAAATAATCTTTCTAAAATGCTAGCTTCAGTCCTGGATCTAGATGGTTCTTTGCATGTTAAAACCAAGTATTTTTGCCAAGGGATGCTATGATTTTAAAGACAGAAAGATGGCCAAATGAACTCAGTTAAATGCACAGTCTCCTGTGCTAAGGGGATCATCCAAACCCTGCTAAAAACCAATTAAAGAGAATTAAATCCTAGGATCTCACACATTAGACCCCAGAATGTAAGACTTCATGTTATTCTTTCACTGTCAGAGTCTGTAACATTACAAGTACTCAACATTTTACAGGCAGTCATCTTGCCCTCCAAGCAGCTATGTTACTTCCTAAGACCTGACCAACTTTATTTCAAAATACAGTTTCTTCCATTATCAAGTCACCTGTTTGGTATGCTTCAATTCTTCTTTGGTCAACAAAAGTAATTAGGTTTCACGTAACTCATTTGAGCCACAGGGGTCCAGTTTGAAAGGAAATAATTTCAAAAAATTCTTTACTACACACGTAACAACACAAAATCTTTTGACAGCATGCCAAGAAGCCAACGTAATGCCAAGAAGGCTATTTATCAGTTCCCTCAATGCTTCACGGAATTTGAAAAAGGTATTTGTTACACCCTCACAGTTGTTTTGCACATATTCTATTAACTATGTCCCACAGCATTTTCTTGCTGCAAACAGTTACTCCCTTCTGGCAAAGTACTTCAATACCTTATATAGTATTTTCTTCACTGACAATGTAGTTGGTTGCTAAAATGCATTGAAGAGACATCTCAAAGACTCTTTGTAGGCAACTATCTCCATCAATTCTACAGATGGTTCCTTTAATGATAACTGTATTCAGAAAATTTCAAAAAGTTCTGTCTATATACTTCAGAGGAAATACTGCAAGATGATACAAAAAACCAGGAGTATCAACCTGTGGAATACAGCAGGCCCATTTCAGAGTAACTTGTTTCTCTATGCAGTGAAGCACTGCTCAAAAGTCATGATCTTGGACACCGGACACGCAACAATATCCCAGGATTCACAAAAGAACGCATATACAAAATTGGCCACAAAAACTGAAAAGTGATTTTCATATTTCTTTGGAAAACTTCCATAGATGACAATAAAATGTTTTGCAAGAACCAACATCTAGTAGTAAACTACTTGATCACAATGTATGAAGGTATAGACTGAATATTCATGGAACACAATTCTACCTGAAGGAAACTACTGACTATTTTATTACCTCAGTGAAAACTGTCACAAAAATGTAATTACAAAAGGCTGGATTAATTCTTGACCAAGTTAATTTTGACTTGGCCACTTTCAGATGGATTTCTAGCAATTCACAGAGGATCACAGGTAAGTCTAATTAAGGAGACTGTGACTAGAAGTGAGGCAAAGAGAATGTAAACAGAATATCCCAGACACAAAACCCTCTCTTTAGGTCATCCTGAACATTATGGACCTTTAATGCTTGTAGAACATTCTGTACATGAAGGGCTATTCTTTTCTACTGCCTTATCAGTCTTCCTTAGCTCCTAATATCAAAACCTTTCAATTCAAATTCCCCGGTAATTTATGACCCAAACCAATTTACTATAATCAAATTTAAACCTTTAAAAATGCACTTCAATAAAGTGCATTTTACTGGAGATAAACCACTGCCAAACCTGAATATAACCTGAAGCAAGGTACTGAACTCTGCAGTGTGTAAACCTCTGATGGTATCAGAAATCACCATCAACAGTGGTAACCTACGCATTCAATTAGGTTTCTATTCTTTGGTAACACGGCTTCATAAATGTTTAATCTAAAGTGAAATACCCTGTAATTGCAGAGACCATTCTCCAATACAGGTAGTTTCTGTGCCAGTAAATCTATTATATATCAGTATTTACAGAGATAAAGGAAAGCATAATACCAGAGGCCGTCTTATGAATTGAAAAAAATTGGCAAGTTATCCTGGCAATTTTCTGGCCAGATGGTGAATATAAAGAATGACTGGCTTCAATCAGAACCATATGCTGCTGAGAATTTATTACCTTCTCTTGTGTCACTGACTTTACTACTGAACAGACTATTTCCAAACATTTGCTTTTCTTCATTCTTCAACTTCAGAACATGTTTCAATGGATGCTATTTTATCTGAAGAGACCGGGCTAATTTTTACTACATTTTATTTATCCATATTTTTTTTTCAATTTCTCCACCTTACTGTACATCCCAGAATACCTCATTTCTAGTCAAAGCCCTTAGCTGCTCTTTGCTTTCATGCCTCCATCACAGGAATGTCTTACCACATTCACCAATTACGCCTTTTCTCATTGAGGCATCCTCTCTGTTTCTCCATACTGCTTACATACTTCCTTATTTCTCTCACTTTTCTTCATCAGTTCTCAAGAATCCCACCCAGTGTCTCCTTAATCACTTGCTGATCCTTGTCTGTCAAAATCTCAGACACTAACAACTGGAATACCTTATAGAAACGAAACAATGAACATGGAGCTATAAACTTTACCACCTATTTCAGTTAACAGTTAAGCTATTCTAAAACTATTACCAAAAGGATTTTAAAACTATTACCAAAAGGATTTGTACTTCAAAAAACAAAAGACAAGTTACTAATCCAACCTTAGTCAATTAGTAGGTATTCTTCATCACAAAACTTTTAACTTTTCTTTTCTAAGAAGCTTTGTATAATAGCTTTTACTACCCAGGTGACTCAAGGACAATTTTACTGTGACACAGGTTAATTTCTTTTGCTTTCCTGGCATTAGGACATTCCTGCAAAGCAGTGTGCTCCAATCCATCGTTTCAAGACTTCCTAGAAAAGGTGATCTCAGCAATTATTTACCTTAGAAGTGACTTTTGCTTTCTTCCATTTTTAGTTGCAGAAGTCACAAAAAGAAGCAATCCTAAACCAAAGATTTTAATTGATTCCAGTTCATTTCATAATGTGGTCTAGGTTATTTTTACCTCTATATGGAAAAGGACACTATGAATGTCAACACCTAAAGATATCAGGATGCAACAGAATAAAGACAAAAAAAAATATTCTCTTTGTGAAAACAAGACAAAAAGCATTCAATATAAAACAAGAGACCCAATAAATGCCAACTTGTATTTCTTTAAGAAATCTTGTAAATGTTGCTGCAACAGTGGATGGAAATGTTAGAGATTACAAATAAATTCAGATGGTAGGTAAAATGTAATGGCTAAAAAATGACTGTTCTTCCAGAGTTCTTCCAATTAGTTTCCGCAACTGGAGAGAATACAGGAGGATAGAGGAACCCACCCTTAGGAACACAGAAGGAAAAAAAAAAAAGGAAATGGATGACTGCAAAAAAACCTCTTTGTACTCTAAACACACTGTCCTCTCTGAAAAGAAACTCTTCTGCCTTCGCAAGAGAAATAAGCTCCCAGAGGAGCATCTCTATTTCACTTTCTGATATTCATATTGAGTAAGAGAACACTTTTTTACTTGTATTTGGACATGCTAATTCCACTGGGGACTTAAAATCATACTAGAGGACCTTCAGAGAGATAAACTTCTACCCACAAAACTACCACAGAGGAGGCCAGGCAAGATTTTTAGATAGACAGGCAGTATAGTCAGATGTTCTGAGTCTGTATTTTGTGGTACAGAAAGAACAATTCTAAATACGAGTTCCAGTAAAAGATGAAACAAGTAAGTAGAATCAAAGTTTAGCTAGAAAATGATCCTGCATAATGCTTCCAGTAATCCTGTCTCACTCTTCTGACACAGCAACCTACAACGACTTAATGTTGGGTGAAAAAGCAAACAGCTCAAAGCTGTAATTCTCCACAGCAGAGATTAGCCTGAAACTGCCTATTACATTGGCTGCCATTTCAACTCAGCACGCTCCAATCCAATTACTGTAATACAGGCTCTCTGTCCAAATCATTGCACTTGTAAGACTAAAACCAGTGAATTATGAGATTCACTAAAACACTTACAGAGTTTTTCCTCTTCTATTAATACTGCAAAGACTTTAGCAATCACCTTCCAACTACAAAATATTGATTATTTATTTAAGTAATGTGAGGAAGAAGGCTACAGACCACATTTAACAAAGAAAAATGCTCTCCCAATTGGGAGCAGGGTGGGGTTTTTTTTGTGGAAGTGAATACTGATTTAAAACTCACCAACTCAACAGAGTCAAATTACAAATCTACATGATTCTAATGCTTATTCTTTCAAAGCTACATTTTAAAAAAGGACGAAACATACAAGCCACCTCCCCCCAACAAACCAGAAACCCCAGTGCACCTCCACATTTATTTAAGCAAAAGATAAGTTGCTTTGGTAGTAAAACAGACCTCAGAAAAATCTTACTCCATCTTAAGACTGTATCTATGCGTACAATCTTTAGCAACTGCAGCACAGATATTTTTTCCATTTCTAAAATCATCTATGTTTTGTACTGTATACATTTAGAGGCCAACACAGGCCACCAGGACCAACCTGATCTAATTAGACCTGCTTTGAGCACAGGATCGGACTAGATGACCTCAAAGGTCCCTTTTAACCAAAGTTATTATTCTCTGACTTTACCCTGTTTCTCCAACTGTAGTAGAGATATTTATCCTAACAAAGGAAATACATTAGCAGTGTCCATCTGCAACTTCAAAATATATTTGACCAAGGAAATTACTTCATACAGTTGTCATATTTATGCAGACTATTGCATTATTAAAACAACAGTTTAAGTGATTCTCTCTAAACACCTCTCTTCCCTAGCAGTCCTCTCTCTTTAGTTGTAGATAACCTGATTCATTTCATAAAGTACATCTTTCCCTTTTCCTAGAAAGCAAAGAAGCCATATCTTCATCTAAGAAAACAGTCATTCTGTTATCAAATTTCTTACCTCCTCCAGGAAAATCTGAGTTGAACAGACAGTCTTATTGAGTTACTACAAACAGTTTTAAAGTCCTAACATGAGCTTTCTAAGAATTAAAAGCTACATATTAAAGGCACATACCTACAAGGATCAAAATATCTAGTGTATTGATATATTGATATATATATTCTAGTGTATTGTAGGCTAAAAGCTGTGAAATAAATGGATCAATTACAAGTTTTCATTTGCATGTAGGATTTAGTCTGTCTGCCCCTCCACCACAGTAAGTTTGGGCTTTTTTTAAACAAAAATGCAAAAACATTTCAAAAAGTGTAATTTCTCAGTTAGTCCTCAGTTGCTGGAAATTCAATAATGGAGCCAAAATTATTACAAGTGGTCTATCCCAGCACAGGACTGATAAGTAAAAATTCAGAGCATTCATCTGTACCACATCTCTCAAAAATTACTGTATTCATCTACAAAGAGCTGGGAATCTCCACTGAGATTCAGATTGCCACTGATGTTATTTTAGAAGCACTGGTTTCATGAGTAAATTATGGAGTAATGGAGTAAGTTATTCTGTAAGTAATATCAGCCTTTCTTGTTCCTTCTGTCTGTAATGACATTACACGAATTCATGTCCACTCAGAACTAAACTGGACTTCCAGTGTATGTCACACAGCATCTTCCAAACTTCCCAGAGAATGTACTTTCAGCCAATAGCAATTAAGATTATATTTCATTAAGTAATAAAAGTAGAATAACTGTTCATCAATCTCTTAAGCCACTCACTTCTCAGTAGTGATTTCTAAATTCATTCCTTGTCCTCATTAACCAGAACAACTCAAATTACA
This sequence comes from Leptocoma aspasia, assembly GCA_013399835.1. NCBI lineage: Eukaryota > Metazoa > Chordata > Aves > Passeriformes > Nectariniidae > Leptocoma > Leptocoma aspasia. The sequence continues at coordinate 686,586 of VXAX01003726.1, read as the reverse complement.
TCATGAATACAAGAAAGATGTTTAGTTTTGGATTTTGGTGTAGCCGTTAGTGCAGAGATCAAAAATCCACTTCAATTTGCAACTTCTAATAAAACAAAATTAATTTATGCACATTTAAGGAGTATAGCAGTACAAACACAGTATCCATACTCTACAGGGAACAGACTACAATAAAAAATGATGCCAGCAGGCAAGTAGAAAGTGTCTTCTCTGGACATAATGAGTCAGACAGAAGAAGAAAGGAAATAGTATGCAAAATCTCATACAATTCCTCTATTCCCACTCTCAAAATAAATGGATTCTTTTATGCCCACGCATCCCCAAAAGTGACTGCTTATAGCCTGAGACAAACTTACCTCAATGGTGTAAGCTGGGGTGTGTTTGATAATTTCTCCACTATGCAAAGTCCTGATAATAGCAAAGTCAGCAGTAGCAGCTGCTCCTCTTCGACTGCTGCATGTGGATATTTCATCACTTCGAGATCGATCAGTTTCAATGCCATCTTGTATTGATTCTTCATCTTTGATGTTTGCTGTTTTCTTCTTCTTTTTCTGCTTCTTTGATCCATTTTGACCATCATTTTGCGCCTTCCGCTGCCTAAATTGGGCAAGCTGTATAGAAAACAAAATCTTGTTAAAGGTGAAAGTTTTCCTCTTTATTACTAATGACATCCTCTATAAAGGCTTACCCACTATTCTACATAAAGCTGCAAACTAATCACTACCGAAAACAAGCTGGATGTTGCCTATGTGAGACAGACCCAGATTATTTTTCCATTTACATACTTTGCTTTAACAAAATCTTAAATGTAAACCAACACTCAGTTAATTATTTCCTTTTTAGTTTCATACTTGCAAGCTACTGTTCCACAGATCCAAAATTCCACAGACCTAAAAATCAAAACATTCCAAGGTAAAGGTACAAATGTCATTATAAAGGACAAATGCAATGAAGTAACCTGATCTAATTTTTCAATTTCATAGAAATTTTAAAATAATTTATAGAAATTCCTTTTCATTTTTATTTCAGAGACAGATAAAAGCAAGCTTCTTTTCCAGTGAGTATCATTCGAAGCTTTTAAAGAAGTTTGTTATAACAGAAAAAGCTGATCAAGTTACTGAAAACAAGAAATAGCAAAGTAGCAAAATGCGTATTAAGGGAACACTCTAAAACCAAAAAGTGAGCAGATTACAAGACACACTACCTTGTAGCAAAACATGCTGATGAACAAAAAGTCACAGGTGAGCCAGGCACACAGTTTAAAAACCAATTAGTATGTAAGCTATTCAAATATGGTAAGACATTGCCTTTTGAAGAGCTTATCACTTTTAATCACTTTACAGTGGTTTACACAAGAAAATCCATTTAAAATATTTTTTCCTTAACAAGAACAGAATTTTTGTTCAAATAAGAAAAACAAGCACACTGGGGTTTTCCAATCAAAATTCAAAACTAAAAAGATCCTATCAATAAAACCTGAAAACAAGAATCATTACTCTCCAATTGAAGCACCCAACATTAAGTGCTACAATACACAAATGTAGCTCCAATGTAAAGCATACAAATAAAGCTTTAAACTTTCAACATTAAACTAATACTCAAATATCATCATTTTTTAAATAAATATGCTGCAATTGCAAAAAAATAAATATAGAAAAGATAGCATATTTGCTCATGATATTCACCAGTCGAGAAAGCCAGGCTTCCATCCAACTTCTTCAGGGACACCCAAACCAAACAGGACACACAGATCCCCTTTCCCAGTCACCGTTTGGTTACAGTGCAAGATGTCACCTGAAGGGCTTTCTAGTTCTCATCTGGCTCCAAGAGAGCTGAGAAGCCCCAGTCTAAAAGCATCACTTGAGAGGTCAGTTCTGACGTGTGGCTGGTTTATGCTTTTGTCCCTTTATTTGTATTTCTTTGTGGGTTTCTTCAGCCTCCTCTCCTTTCTTAGGACGACAGCTTGGCATATGGCTCCTGCTCTGTTTACAGGAGGAGGACCTGAACATGTGCTGAGCCAAATATGCTCACCTAAGTACTTAATACTTACCTCCTCCCCACTACTTTTCTAATTAGTTCAACTTTGTGATTTTTTTTCTATATTTTAAATATGTATCTTTTGTTATTTCACCTAAAATCCATTAAATCAAAAAATTCTAAACAGGAGAAGAAAGAATAGTCTCCTTCTGCTTCTAAGTTTAAGAGAAAAAAGCCCCCAAAACAGCCAAACAACCACCCCCAAACCCAACTAAAGAGAGATTTAGCTTCTCAAAATGATTTAGTTTCTCAAAAATGGGAAGGGTAAAGGTTCCAGTTGTTCTCTTAGGATATTACTACATTCTCCTAAGACTGTAAGTTTATGAATAAAACATTTTCAGTTTATCCAAAAGAAAAGCAGAATTTGTTCAAATGTCTCAGTGACAGAAAACAAACAAATTGACTTCAAGTGTAACTACTGAGAGATTTTGCTTTTTTTAATGTTTTATTTCTAAGTAATAAATGACATGTAGTGCCACTGGTCAAGAAGTCTCTTCTCCAACTTGATTGAAACCTTCTGTAATGGAAAGTTAAGTTGGCTTTTTTAAAGCAGCTTTACAGTCTTTATTTGTCTACAAAATTAGATGTGTAGCTCAAGGACAAATGAATTACTCCTTGTCTCTCCTCAAGTATTTTGCATATTTTAACTGAAGCATCTGGGCATGCCAGATTTCCCTCCTTTCAAAATTAAGTTGTCAACTTTCACTTCTTCAGAATTTAACAGATTAAAATCTATCATGGCAGTTATAAGCAGATTCTATTTTTTTTTCCTGTTTAAACACTGATGAAGATGAGCACATATGAAAGCAAAACACAAGTGAAAATGAAAATGTTACATTTTTGTATTACGCAAGTTCTCGACTGACAAATTCCCGAGGATCTAGGACTTTAGAAATAACTGCACTAGTAGTGACAGATTCATGCACAAATCATAGCACTTCTAACCCCACACATTCAGGTACATAAAGAACTGTCCTGCTACTAACACAACATAACTTTAAATTCATATTTTTAATCAAATTTTAAAGGCTAGAAATAAGAGAAGCAGCACAGCAAAAAGCTACTGCTGACCAAACACATTCTGTGATGCTCACATCAAAATAGGGGAGTCTCAGATACCGAATCCTTCCCATGAACCACAGTCGAGGATCTATCACTATTCCAATGACAAGCAGGGAAAAGTCCATCAGCAGTGATGGGAGCCAAGGAAAAAAAATTCTTTAGAACTAAAATTTTTCAGTTAAAAAGAAAAATACTTCCAGATTTTGTATTTCTAGAAAAATAGATTTTTCTGGTGTGAATAAAACGTGGAACAAATACACACTGATACAATGTCTTATCCTGTCTTCCAGGCACACCAGCTTAATTATGCCACAACTAAACCTGTGGAGAACTTAATGCTGCTTCCATCAGTTCTGAATCTGCAGTTTTGAAACAATTCAATGTCAAGTCTCTGCTGAGTTAAAAAAAATTGCAAGCAAGAGCCAAGTATGTAAACACAGGAGGTACTCATGGAGGAGGAAGGATGCAAAGAAACAGAAGCTGAAGGACGTTCAGAACACACTCTCTGTGCTGATACACCTCTGAGAACCACACCTTACCCTGGGAAAGCATCGGGAACACAGTCAGCCATGATCCACTTAACAACACGTTTTTAGCGCACGTGAAAACCAATCCAGAGCATTTTTAACACTGCTCACCTATCTGTCAAGACATTGCCTCCATTCTCCCATCACACTGATAAGACCTTGCTTGGATCCTGCAAGCAGTACTGAATCCTGTTAAAAATTTCATGCCTATTTTTCAGTAGTGAAGAACAATCGATTTCGGTCCTTGACTCGCTTTTGCAACTAAATAAACTAACAACTTGCAATTCCCAGCTCAGGTTTTTTCAAGTCCTGCTTCTGGGTAAAAAACAAATACTCTTGGAAACAGGCATTCTCACTTCATAGCATTTAGAAAAAATAAATTATTGTATATTTCTATCAAATATCCAGTGTACAATGAAATGAGAATGAAAATATGCTTCTTTCCTTTTAATGCACAAAAAGGGACAATAAAATTGTGCAGGAAGAATTACTTGTTTATTTCCAGATTTTCAGAAGTGCCATTTACAACAGCTACTCAGCTTTTCATCAGTTTGAAAAATGGGAAATGGATATTAGCACTAAATTCTGACACAAGATGTTGTCTCTTATAAACAGAAAAACATTGAGTCACCAGACTACAATAGAGCAGCATGCAGACTGACAATGGGTATACTTTTCAAAATCATTTCCCACAGTAATCATTTCCCACAGTAAAAGAACAATTGAATAGAAGAACTTAGATATTTAGATGATACATATAATTAGAACTATCATCTAGTTCTAATTAGAACTTCCTACTCAGGAATCCCAAACCAACATACTAGCACCGATTCCCACATCACAAACTGCACCAAAATTACCAACCCCCTGGTACAACATTATCTTCACTTTTAAATGTCAGTATCCTCCAACTGGCAGAAAGTCAGAAATGCAGAGAAAAATCAATCGCTATTAGGAACTAAATACTCTTGAGACAGAAGGGAACTAACTTGCAGAGTGGAGGGGATTACTTGTGTAAATCATGTCAGTTATGATAGTTAATGTACTGCTATAATTACAACAGCAGCGTTATTTATTTATTCAGCTACCTTCAGCAGATTCTGACCTTTGGCACTTGTGCCAGCAATCTGGATTGTTGGGTTACACTGCCCATTGACTAGTTTCAAATATGGTCTGACTGAACTATTTCTAGAGTAAAAGTCCATGGTAAAATAAAATTTGGCTCCAACATAATGCAAAACTTAATCTCTTAAGCACTTAAAAAAAAGTCTGAACAAAAGCTGCAACACTGATTCACTGCCTATATACCAGCAGAAGACAATACTGAAAAAATCCCTGAAAATCAATGAAGCTACGTTTGTAAAGCATCAATAGCTGTATTTTTAATTCATATGCTTAAAAGACTTTTTAGAACAGAAACACATTCAGCACCATTTAAAACTGGATGCTGCTTTATGAATGCCTGTTATTCCTTAACATTCTCAGATAATGTAACAGATCTGGATAGTCTCATTTTCAGACATATTACAGTTAACAGAAATTGAAAGTGCTCAGAGCTTCCAAAGAAGGATGTTAGTAAATAATATAAAACATAATTGCTGTAGTTACTGTTTAAAAAAACCCCTTCTAAATTGTGAAGAAATTCATAGGTATAGCACATCCTGTACAAGTACAGCTGTACAGTCACACTTCATGTGTGCACAAATATTATTAGATTCAAACTTCAACTTTCTAAAACCAAACTCATCTCCAATTCACTGCTATGCAGGCACTTCTTATAGAAAGAGCACGGTCTGTTCATCTCTCACAGCTTCTCTTAAGTACAAAACCCCCATTTCTTTTTTTATATTCATTTAAGGAAAACGTATAAAAGGATGAGTCACAAACTTACAGACAACAAAAAGGAACCTCACACTGCTGCTACAAGCAAGTAATTACACTTTTTTATTTTTACACAGTACAGAAAGAGCATTAATGGAGATCAACACCATGATTTTGCATTTCTCAATTACTATAACTTCAAAAGATGTTCCACACACTGCTTAAACTTCATATTAACATGTCCTCACAGACAGGGACTTATTCTTTGTCAGATGTTCTCAGTCTGGTGTCCAATGAGAAATGTTCTGTGCCGGACCGGGTCATATTTAGATCACTCATCCAATGTACAAAGACAAGGACCTCTGAATCTTCTCATTGCTAGCTAAAAAGAGTAGTTAGTGGCTGAAAGACAAACTGACAGCCCTATAATATTCTTTACAGACAATCTGGATGTTAAAATTGAATACATCTTAAGTAAGTTCATGGATCACAACAAACCGGTGGAAAGCCAGATACAGCAGGATGAAGAACTACTATATAGTGAGACCTCAACATGCTGGAAGCCTAAGCCAACAGGAACTGCACATGAGTTAATAAAAATAAACTTGCATTACATCCTGCACCCAGGATGGAATTATCCCACATTACAGTAACAGCTGGGGACTGAGAAGGGTGGTGTGCAGCTCTGCTGAAGAGGACCAGAGAGATAACCTGGCAAGCTACCCCAGAGCAAGCAGCATGCCCTGGCAGCAATGAAGAGGAACTATTAAACTTTGAAATTACTCTCAATGCTTACCACAGTAATGACTAAAACACCAATCTGGTGATGAAATACTTATGGTATGACTGAAAAGCCCCCCCGCAATCCTGTTTTGTAGAACAGAATTTGATAACAATAATACCATTTGTTATTTGAGACTGCCTCATAATACAGCAGAAAAAGCCCAAAACGTCTAATAAACAAATCCTGGCTTCAATGCTTCAATACAAATGCTTTATTTAAGTGTAGAAAGTATATTTTAAACTTCCTATTTAGCAGACTGAAAGTCTCCACAGGAACAGTATCTGCAAGTGAGCATAATGAGGGTAAGAAAAAGTGAAATAGAATTTTTTGTCAGGTGTTGCTTGAAACTTTCCACCAACACAAAAGGCACAAATTTGCCTCAGAAAGGTATATTTATTCTGCATAGAGAGCAAATGCTACAAAATCTACTTTAAGCTGCACCTGAATGTATAACATGCATTGTGGGAAACTGTATTGTGTAAGTGGTAACTACAATACATCCCAGATCCAGACAGACTCTGCCTGCAAGTACATAATAACACTTGGATATATCATGAAACTCATAATGATAGATCATAACCAGTCCTGTGATAAAAAGGCTCAAGCTTTTCTAATGATATTGATTCTAATCCCCCATCACTGAATGATAGCAAGGTATAAATTCTGAAAGATTACTGAAAGTGAAACCAAAATATGTAGACTGAGACTGCCACCTTGCCTTAAAAGGTGAAGGACTAATTTAAGAATCACCTCCCCTGGTAATGACAGGTCAAGTGCCTACTCCCTTTGACCACGAGTAAGTAATTATTCCTACAGAAGCTTTCAGTAACACAAAAAGAACAACAAGCAGAGCCCTGAGATGGGATTTGTTTTGATCATTTACTAAGCACATATACATCCCAAGAATTCTTGACTGGGGTGTCCTGCAAGCCGGTAGTGGCAAACTAAAAAGGCTAACCTGAATTTGAAATTTTGACATTGTTTAGAAGTCGGACATTTGCTTTAAGCTTATCCATCCCACCTTACCGTGGTTTAAGCTTATCCATCCCACCTTACCATGCCTAACTGAAAAAATACCTGCCAGAATCGCTCTCACCCATGAGAGAGTCATGGAGACAGCAACACTGAGATTTAGGCAGTAAATCTCACCTGAGCTGTTTAAAGCTCATCTGCCGTTAGGCTATTGAGTTTTGCAAAAGCTAGTCTGTCCCCTGAAGAGATGTTGAACAGTTAACTGGTATTAGAGAAGAAAATGGCACTTTGTCACTTTTGTCATATTCTCAGAAGGTCTAAGCACTAAGGGTTGCCTTGGCAAAGCACTAACTCCTGAAGTATAGGTAAGTTTATAGTGCCTGCTTCTTCTAGGTTCCTGATGTCTACACTAAGCAAAGGATAACTGAAAATAAGGTGAATGAAAAATTGCCAACACATATAATAAACAGATGTCTTCCTAGTGAAGTCTACTGATTCTATTCTGCTAATCAACAGATAATAGAGTATCACAACTCTTTTCAAATCCTGAGATAAAAACCCACAAAAAGAAGATAAATGAGCAAGCAACCTGCAAATACTTTAAACATATTATGTCACATAGCTGAAAATCCAACCTGTAAGTAAAGAATTAATGTTCTTTGCAAGTTTCAATCTGCTTATCTGTTGAGCCAAACAGAGCTTTAGGTTATTTGTTGCATTCAACAGATGCTTAATTTATTAAATGGGAAATATTAGGCTGAATGAACAAGAAATAATCACCCAGAAATGAAGAATTTCCAATCTACTGATTTTTATGTTGCACTCACAGCGAGGTTTTCCCAAATAATTTGAAGAAGACCTTAGAATGTCTCCCATTACAGAAACTTAAGTGGCTCATGAGTATTAGTTGATGATAACAGGAAAACTTCAAAGAAGAAATCCTATATTGTCTTCCTAAATAAAAGCCTGAGAGTCTTTTAGCTTCAGAGATAGCCATCCCTTTGGAGTCCTCTGAAGAAAACCAATGGGATCACCAGAATTTAGCATTATAGTATCTTATGGTATCTTGAAGGACAACACAGGATAATGAGAGGAACAGCACCTCGGGCAATTCTTTTTAGCCAGTCTTTATCAAGCTAAGAGTACTGCTGGCACTGCTAATTACCAAGGGCGCTGAACTGGAATGAACCCCGCCAGATGGCACTGTGAGCTGGAAAGCCTCAGAATTAGTGTGGTTCTCATCTGGTCTGCTCTTCCCCGTCCCAAGAGTTTAAATAGGAACAGCTCTAGGACCCGCTAAGTTCATTACAGCTGGGTTATTTTCTGGACACAGAATGGAAGTTAAGTGTATGAAAATTCACTCTAAGTCAGGTTACAATGACTGAGACAAGTATACCAAGCACATTTCAATGCTGGACTGCTTCAACAAAAGCAATGCCTCAAACTAACTTCTAAAAAAATTGCTCAACTGGTCTTTAAACTGCTTCTACCCAAACTATTTGTATACTGATCCTACCTACTTTGTAATTTTACTCTTTCCATATTGAATGCTGCCTCTCTGTTGACATTGAGGGTGAAAAAACCAGCTGACCCACATTGGTACTGAATGCCCCCAAAGCCAAGAGGAAATAACTGGATTGGGACAAGCTGTTAAGTGACAAAAATGAGAGGGCAACAGAAGCTTGTTTCGTGCTGCTTTCTAAAAAAACCACAGATATCCATACTAAAAGCCTAAAACATTAGGAAGTCTTTGGCCATCCAGGCTAAAACCCGACATAAAACCAAGACTCATTTACTCTGTATTAAGTGATGAGGATGACCAGTTGGGTGCTGTCTCAAAAGGCATTGTCTATCAGTCACTTTTGCCAAGTTTCAGAGCCTCAGTAACAATAAGAAGGCAAAAAAGTTATGCACTGACAGAAACGCACTCTTGTTCCACCAGATTTCTGTTTAACACCAACTTTTAATTAAAAACTGGATCCTGAAATATTCTTCAGCTAGGCTGAAGAAAGTCCAAATGGCACAAAGTCAAGTCTTCAATGTTCTAAAACCAAAAGCTTCTGTTTTTTGGTTTTGGTGAGGAAGGAGGAGGACTTATCACAATGTCAACAAACGGATTCACAAACATGTTAAAGAAAAATGTTTTTTCCTCTACTGCCTAAACTTTTCTAAAATAATCCAACTTGCCATAGCAAGTAAATTCCAGGCCAGAGCTAAAGCTTTATCAAATTTTAATAACAGTGATACAAATGTTACAATTAATTTTAACTTTTATAAAAGAATGAGGGAAGAAAGGTTGTACTACTTTGCTAAACTGTGAGTTTTTAATAAGTTATATGATGCTTTCCACTAATTTTTGAACTAGAAAACTTCACCGCTTTGCCATGTCATCTTTCACATCTCACAAGAGTCTTTTGAAAATCTGCACCCAGAAGATGGGTTTGTACATTAATTGTAATATTAGATTAATAATATAGATCAGATACTCTGAAAGCATTAGTTGTTTTCCATACAGTTACAGTACTGTTCATTGGACTGTACGAGCATGTTATCCCACCATCCTTTAGAAACAAAATATCAATATTTATCTTCAGGCACTTTTCTGGTATCCACATAAGGCTATGGGTAACTTCAGCTGTGGCGTCCATTTAAGAGCAGTAAGCTCACGGATGTGCAGAACCCTAAACAAGATGTAAGTGTAGATGAGATTCTATTAACTGAAACAGCTGCTGTTCTAAAGGTGTAAGTCTACACTATGGTTTTAGTATCAGTTTCCTATGAATGAAAGCACAGGATGTGATACGTTTTGCTGACACAAACAAAAGACAGACTTTAGAAAGTGCACAGAAAATTTGATCTCTGGTGTTTTAAGTCAAGCTATCAAATGATCATACCTTAGTAACACTTAACAGCAGAACAGTAAGTGGTAGAGGCTGTAACAGGCAGAATAATAAATAAAATTTTTGAACTCCAAAAGGAGACACAACTTTACCTATTACGGTCTTGATGTGTAACAATATGATACCCCTTCATCTTAATGAAAAGTTGCCAAAATTCAAAGTTGTCAGATATTGTGTTAAAACTTAAGAATTACTAACAAAACTAAGCCACTGGTGGCATGTAGTAGACTAAATTAGGTAGGGTACACACGATACATGACACCAACCAAATGGAATTGCTGTATATTTCTACTGGCTTAAGGCATACACAGCAATCAAGACAAAGCTCATGCTCAATAAATCTGATCAGGTGAAGATACAGGTAAAACAAAAGCAAACAACTAACAAACAATCAAAAATGCCTGGAACTCGCAAAAGGTATCACATCTTAAAGCCTTTGGAACAGATTAAATAATTGCCTACAAAACACGCTTGACAGAAAAATCATTAGACAGAAGCCATAATTAGTACAATATTTCATAAAGGCGAACTCCTTAGCAAGTTTCTGCATTGACATTTTTTGTAAGGTTGTACAATTACAAATATGTTTAAGATTTTAAGTACTTTTCTCCCACTCAATTCTTGATGAATTCAGCCTTGTGAAACAAGTTCTCTTCTGAAAGTAAAAAGCATATGCTGCCCTCCTGAACAGAAGGCAAAAAAGCACTTAAGCATTAAAACTATGTACTAGGTTGCAATTTTATATCTGCTTTTTCTTTCAATATTGTTGAATTATTGTTCAATCAAATTTCAATTTGATTCAACAAAATTGTAGGGTTAGGCTTTACATTTACTGCAGTTGATTTCTACAGACCTAATGAAGTCCAGTGAGTTACAAACAGGATCAATTTTTCTCATTCTTACCTGCAGAACCATACTTCTTGAACTGTTCACAATTAAATATTTAAATAAACCATGAAGATGAATATGTCACAGACCACAAGAAATACAAAAAGAAGTAATGGACTTTCACAGATAGCAAGCTTCAGGCTTATGAAAAAAATTAACCCCAAACATTTATTTTACAGCATAGTAGCAAATTAGAGGCTAAATTTAAGCACTAAAACAATTATCTATTCAGAAGTTCAATTTCTGGAAAGCAGCAGAGTCATCAGACATATATCAGTATGTATCATCAAAAAAAATTTACTAACAGTCTGAGCATTGCTTATGTAGTAACTTCAATTTATTTCTTCTTAAAGCAATTGGTTTAACACCTGTTCTTTAACAAGTATATAGTTGTATCAGCTGTTTGACTAAATATAGTTAAATCAACAGCTGGAGACACCTTTAATTAATCCCTTGGAGTTCTTACAGGGTAACTATTTTAAGAAAACAGCTGCAATACAGTAACATGGTTAAGCATTAAGCACTTCCACTACATTTAGGTCTTAAAAAATACTCAAGTCAAAAGAAATGTCTTACAGAAGAGGTACAGCCTAAAAAGCAATGAAACTATATAATTAAATACTAGAAGCAGCAGGTGGTTAGCAAATTTCTGCCTTGTTCTGTAATTTTCTTCACATGCTGCCCTTCTTCCCTAAAAACTAACCTTAGGAAAACATTCCTGGGACTGTAAGGCAGTGAAAAAGTGAGTCTATGTTTTCCCTGAGCCCAAAGCAAGGCTAAATTTCAATCTAAATTTTGGTAATAATGTATGGAAAGAGCTGACTCTGGTTCTGGTAGAAGAGAAATTATTTTCATATCTCCTATGTGCTAATTTTTCTCCTCAATTATCATTTTCTTTCTATTAAACACACATTAACTGCAATTTATCACACCCTAGAATACAGACTTTAGACCTCATTTTTAACAGAAATCTGAGAGGGGAAAGAAGTTATATACCATATATACCACACTGAACTTCACAGACGGGAAGAACAAGCCTGGTATTTTGAACAGAAGTTCACAGGATTTCTCTAAAAGCATTTTAAACTCTAGGTAAGAGCAGTCCTAAATACTTTATGACCTTTTGACTTTAATAACACTGAAACAACATACTCTGACTTTGTGGCAGAACATTCTTTATTATCAGCAAGATAAAGGTGTCAAATCTGAGTATTTTTTCCAAGAAAACTTTAAACAACTTCTACCACCACAAAATAACGCTGACTGCTTAATGAGAACAATTGTTCTTATTAGTTCTAAAAACCCCACACTCTAACTTCCCAATTAATATCAAAACCCATACAGAGTAATTAACACAAGATATTGAGACAATAAAATTTAAAATACCATATAAATGTTTTATTTAATTCAGAAACACACAAAAATCATAACCTATAGCCATCTGTGCCTGCCAGTTAGAAGACAACTCTAAAAATACAAAAGTACGCAGAAGCAACAGTTGCCAGTGCCAGCAACTCCACACAGTGCTTGTCAATCAAATTACTGGCAACCTGCAAGTTTGCATGCAATAAAGACACTTTATTCTGCTTATTAATTGTCTTACATGTTTCAAAGTTAAGGCTGACATTTTTCCGTTTTTATAAAGATTGAACTATTAACATTAAAACTATGAAACGAGAAAATTAAAAGCTTCAAGAAGCAAAGTAATGATTCTTGTGTTTCTAATAGTGGTATCCTAAATACAAATTACTTACATTATATTTGATTTTGAGCACTACCAGACTCATTTATGTTTTTTCTTACATGCATTTATGTAAGAAATAACTATAAGAAAATCTATATGCTTTCAACTGAAGGAAAACCCCCAGAATAAATTTACTTTTACTTGTTTTATAGCATTCTGTACATTACTTCAGGTGGGTTTCTAGTCAAACACTTGAAATCCATTTTCCTCACACAACCAGTTACAAGGACATTATAGTCCAAGTTGAAGAGCTGTTCTTCCCCAACCTAAATCGATGAAGATAACACCTAAAAATACAGATTTATTTTATGGAGCATGGAAAGAGTGAAACAGTATCATAAATTATCTTAATAGCTACTCACAGACCACATTATGTCACAAAAATGCAGTTTTTATATAATCCCTTTGTTCCAACTTTAAGATTAACTCAACTCCTTAAGATATAGTATAGTACTGAATTACTGAGCATATGCCAATTTATTTGTATTTTTTTAAAATTAGCTTTATATTGCGTCTAATCTGGCACTGTGAAATCAAGTATCTGAATGTGATTCTCCCAACACAAAGGATTATCTTATTGCAGTTGCTTGGGAAGAATAAACTTGTATCTAACTATTTTCTCCATTCTCCCACCACCCCAGTATATGCTGCAATGAAACAATTACATGGGGAGGAGCAGGAGAGAGGTAAAACAGAACCCCTTAATTTCGCAACCAGCATTTAATCACATCAGCCCATTACAGTCTGGGATAACAGCTATGATGCTATCAAATAATGTAATTCTGTTCCTCAAGTTGTTCTTACCATGTTTCAGGTAAAACCCAAGAATATTACCTACCCAAGTTTGTTGCTATGAACATATTATAAGTTTCTCTGTGTGTAAGCCTTCTGACCATTTTCCCATGGGAGAACATCCTTTTGCTGTCTTTTACTCTGTATAAGCTTTCTGTAAACAAAATATCTGTGTCTGTTCTTCAAGGACATGGAATTGGTTGGCCTCCTCCTCCCTATGAGGAGAAGGAGCTGAAATTACTTTATCTTTCTGATATTGTAAACTATTCGCACACATTCCCTGGACGAAGCAGCAGCAGGAGCATGGAGAATGCTCTCTGCTGAGCAGATATAGAAATATACTAGAATTATGGAGTCATTTTAATAAATCATATTAGCCTTCTGATATTGTCGTCAAGAGTCTTTTCTTCAATGCATGGACCACGGTGATACAAGTTGACCACATCAGAAAAGCACAATTTGGCTTAAAGAAGTCATGAGAAAAAATATTCCAAAATTGGGATTGTATCATGTATTGAAATCAATCTCGGGGGTCCTCCTCCTGTTTCATGATATGAACACAACGGTGCTGGCCACTCCTGAGAAATGCAGGATCCCTTCCTGACTTCAAGGTAGATCACACAATATCACCTCTTTCTTTCAGTCACTGGAACATTCTGTAGGCCACTTTTACAGCGCCATAATGAAACGGAAATTTAAAATTCCTCCTTTCTGCCAATGGGAAAGTGTGTGAACTTTCCTCTACCATCATTCACGCTGCTAAGACTTCATGAGTTTTCTGCCAGCCTGTTCTTTCAGACTGTCAAAGTGTCTCTGACGAGAAGCCCTATGCCTCAATTCATTAACCTCTCCCTAAGGCAGTATCATCCATGAGCACACAGAAGGCACACTCCCTCCAGTTCTGCAGGTTATTTACATAATATCCAACTGTGCACCTGAAGAACACTATTTACCACCAGCTGGACTTTGCTTCAGCAATCCGAGCAGAGCAGTCCAGCTAATTTTCTGCCCACCTATCCAAGGCACCTATCTCCAGTTTGTATAAATAGCCTCTAAAAGATCACATCAAATGCCTTCCTAAAGTCAAGGTAAACAACATTCACCATTCTCTCCCCATTTACTGAGACATTTGGTTTATCACAGAGGACATTATGCCCTTGATAAATCTTCATCACGGTCTTGGCCTTCCTGTGCCTGACCCTGGGTTCCAGGAAGACCTGCTCCATCATCTTCCCAGACACCACAGCCAGGCTGACCTACCTACAGATCCCAATACTCCTTCTCACTCTCCTTGAATATGGAGCTGATGTTAGCTTTTTTCCTCCTGCTTCATTTGAAACCTCTGAAAGCAATGACCTTTTAAAGATGAGCAAGGAAATAGCCTCGTAACAATAGCACCCAGCTTCTGCAGGATGCTGGGATGCATCCTGTACTCAGTCCCATAAATGTTTATACATCAAGATTGCTTAAGTGGTCCACAGTTTGATCTGTACAGTGGGTAACACTTCAGCCCTCCAATTCTGCCATTAACTCAGGGACCTGGAAAGCTCAAGGACAGTCCTTACCACAAAGAGGCAAAAAAAGCCTTGAGTGTTGCTTCCACATCCTTTTGCATCAGATTATTCTGAAGTCTAAGTCTCTTCACCATGTTTGCCACCCACTTCAGTTTAGTACTGTGTACATAAAACCACACTTTATTTCCACAGCTAATAATGTAAATACTGAGTGACGCAGGCTTTGTGGAAGACTGAATGACCACCTACTTTGAAAGTAAGCCATTAAAACAAGTAACTCTAAGTCAAATTTTCTATTCATTTGTAACATGGAATGATGATTGTACCTTAACCAAGTCTTTAGTTTGCTTATAAGATGATGTCACACAGTGTCAAAAATCTTTAACACTTTCAGCAAGTTCTGCCAGATCAGCCCTAGTTACCTACAGGGGGTCTACTATTAACAGATCCCCAAGGACCTTTATGTTGACAATTCATTCAGAGAAGTGTGTTTCATTTAAAGAGCAGCCTTTGCTAGTCTTTTGAGACTCCCTAATGAGTATATACAGAGTCTTACTGATAACTGCAGGATAACTGCAGCCATGGTTACAGTGTATTATCAAGCATCAATGTGACTTCCAGGGGGCCAAGGTTTGGGATAATCAACTATTTCTCAAAAATCATGAATACTGATTAGAATCCTACAACAAAAATCCTGACACATCTACAGAAAATTGTAGTCAGGCAACTACTACATCCTGTGGGACCCTAATCAATACTCCATTCCAGCTCCCATAGTTCCTCCTTCCACAACACGCTGCTTAAAAAAACTACCATTTCTAGAGCACAGGACTTAAAAGATGCAACAATACTGCAATACATAAAGAATTGCGTGGAGAGAATCTGTATCTGAAGAGGCTTTGTCCAGACTTCTCTAGGTAGCTAATGCAAGAAAACTTGAATCATAAAAGCATTTGTCATTTGTGTTGATGCTTCAAGAAAGGGGCTGCAGCCCACTGCATGTTTTTTCCTGATCAGCATAAGTCCTGCACTGCCCAACAATGCATATTTTTCCTTCCTCCTTCATTGTAACATTTAGTCACTATACTAAATGAGGAAGAAGAGTTTATTAGAGATTGGCTGAGAAGGGCCGATGTAAGTATTTTTGGATAGATTTTTGTTAGAAAAAGCATAAACTATTGATTTACTTTAAGTCTCTATGCACTGTTTACATTATCCTGAGTCATGTAAATTTAGCTCTTTCAACCTTAGAGGAAACAAGGTAGAATTTATGTAGAATACATCTACATTTTTGCTCTCCACAATGTCCTCTTTGGTAAAATGTAGCTGCGACAGAGATATTTAAAGATCAAAAACTGAGAGACATAAAACCCAACAGGTAGAGAAAACACATAGAGGCACAGCAAAGAGTTGCGTTTGCATCTAATTTCTCATTTACCAAAAAGTCTTAAAGAAAGAGGCACCTTTAGAATGAACAGACTATGTCTAAATAAGACTTTATTAATAACCAACACAAGATTACACATTTTTTCAACTTGACAAGCACTACCTGGCACAGAATCTGAGAGGTTACATCTTTGGCAACAAGACAATCAGCTTTTCAGATACAGATCAATTGTTTACATTCAGTTCATGACAAGCAGGAACTGATAACCATTCCTTGCTGAAAAACACAAGTGATGTGAAGACTTCCATCCAATTGTCAATGCAATCTTTTCAGGAACATTGTGTTGAGTTTTCAAAAGTGGAAATTCTGGAGAATTTCAATACATTTTTAAGCGATTTTTCATACACATTCTGGCCACCTCTGTAAGTCAACTCCATAGAGAAACTCAACAAAACTTAAATTTTCATTTTAAGAAATTTTTATGGTTTTGATTCTTTTCTTTTTTAGTAAATTGCAAATATTTTAGAACAAGTCAAACTCAGTTGTGCTTCACCATTTTCCCACCTTGTTTATATCACTTTTACATTAATTCCCACCATGTGGCATGTCTGGCACTGAATGGACAGAGTGAGAATAAAGCCCACAAACCGCAGCTTGTGAGAGAGAGACAGCTCTGTGAGGAGCTGAGCAGACATAAGGGAAGAACCAACTGCATGAATTTCACGCTCAGTGTGCAAGGCTTGACAGGCTTGTACTATTTTGACAGGCTTTTATCACTTTTTACACGCTGCTGAATCATGACAAAAGCAAGCTCACAAAGACATTGATATTGCTCACAAAACTGCACTTGTCTGTGGAGTCTTGGTTTTTTTTTGAGTTTTTTATTTAAGAAAGCTAAATTGAATTCCTAGAATATATTCCAAATAATGAAGAAAATCTAACACATCTATCTTTAAGGAGTCTTGTATCAGAACATCCTTTATTTCTTTTAACACAGCAAACTAGGCTAGCTAACACAGCATACAACTGAACAGACCAAGATAGGGTTTTCTTATCATTGCTACTGAGCATTACCTGTTATAGTAAGACATTTATCCTATATACCTTTTAATTGAAAATATATATTCTCAATATTTATTTGAATAGATGTATATGCAAATATATGGGTTTTATGCTAAACTGGTTACCTCTCTTAGACAGTCTAAATGGACTTAGAAATACTTAAATATTTTCCCCTGGTTTTGTGGATACTGGAGGTTTCTTCACAGAGAAGAGTTTAATGACAAGTAAAAAGGTCAGCAAACAAAGCCAGGATTAAGGGATAACCTCTTCTATCGAATCACAGCCTACCACTGAACTCAGATTTGAATAAAATGTTATGCAACTTACTCTGCTTATTCTCTGGAACACCTGTTTTATCAATATTTGCACAGAAACATGTTCAGTCCCAGAACAATCCCATCTACTCCATCTCTTCACCAATCTTCTTGGGTCTTGCTTGCTCTCGTAGTTTTAAAGATATGCTGTAATTTTGCCATGGCAGTAGAGTTTTCATCAAATCTACGCTTTCCTCTAAAAGTATCACAAAAATGGTATATATTCTCTTCATCATTATTATCTCCTACTGTCAAGAATTTTAAAATTTCTTCATGTTTTGAGATTTAGAAGCATAGTCCAATAGATCACCTCTTCTTCGTTTTGCCATGATGTTACAACTCACTGTTGTTACAACTGGGATTTGATCACTCCCTCACTACCCTCAACTTAAGTGTTTGGTATCTAGAGCCTCACATTCCTTTGCCCAGCTGACAACTGTTGCATTTGTTCCATCTGGAAGCTTGCTGGGTCTCCTTTTTAGAAGAGGAGAGAAGCAGGAGAACTCATTCCATACTTCCAAGAAATGAAGAATTCTAAGAAATCTGAACATTTTTATTAATTGTTCAGTCTCTTCTCCAGTGGTTGTAGGAAAGGTAGTTATAAAATGTTCGCTTCTCAAGAAATCATGGGAAAATGAAGATTAAGGTTTCCTTCAATGAACAGGAACACCGGAACCATCAACACAATAGGGTGTGCCAACTCTCTGCAGTCAGCAGACAAGCGCTTCATCAACATAAATTTCAAAAACTATTTATGTTTCAGCACAGCAGTTAAAGCACTGCAATTATCAATTGTGTTTTGTTGAACTGTGGTACATTCATCGTTCCAATTTCAAAGTGACATGCTAGCTTGTATCAGTAACAAAATTATTTTGAAACAAATACTTAGAAATACCTTGAAATCTCTCTCTGCTGGGCAGATATTTAAGATAGAGCTTTCAGACCCTACATTAGGATTCCCAACAATTGTCTTACTAGTATATAACAAAGTCGGACTTACTTCAGCAACCTTATTTTCTTTTGTCCTCATTTTCATCAGATTTTTCACTATTCCAAACTCTAAGATGCTAGAGTAACCATTCTACATTCTAAGTATTATTGTACAGTTAATACCTTTATAAATTAATATTTAAAAGCACCTAGCTGATTGATTATTTCCTGTCAGGAAAAAAACCCCAGGATTTTCTGGCAACACCTACATATGCCAAACAGTCCAATTTCCTTGGAGTATCAGATACACTTGACTGGAAGTTCTTTAGAATGAATTTGTGGCAGTGATCAAGCTTCTTTCCAAATAAGCACCAACAAACAAACTTTCCTAGATTCTAGTTATAACAGGAAAACAAATGTTGCAGCTGTCTCTGTTTTGCTATTGCAACACACATCCTAAGAAAATAAGTAGTTGGAAAGAAGACCGCAGAAATGAGGGAGAGACTACCGCTAAAATGAAGAAAATCTTGAAAGCAGGCAAAGAGCAACTTTGTGCTTTCTTTTCTCTAATTCCTTCTCCTTACACAAGAAACAAGAAAACATTTTAAATTGCATTTTTACAATGCCATTTCTTGCTTTCACAGTGCTACTAACAATCCTGTGTTGACTTCTGTCTCTATTTTTGTGAAATTCACTAGCATTTTGGATTAAAGAGCAATTCTCTCTAAACTGGCAAAAGAACAAAGGTTATTTTGAAGTGATATTTCTCCACATTCACAGAAGAAAACAAGTATAAATTACAGCTCGTTCTACCTTGCACCACTATTGGAAAGTAGAGAGCTACTTTAAAGACTTGAACAAAAGTGTACATTGATAATAACATCTAAAACCAATAATCAAGCCCTGTAACAAAAGCAAGAACAGATCTCTGGAATGAGGGAAATGGAGATCAAAACAACAATATGAAAAAAAGCACACTCGGAAACAGGAAAACTTCTAGTAGTTTCAAATTAAAATAGAGTTGAAATCCCAGATTTCAATTCAAGTACATTTTTTTTTAACAAATACCCAATAGAGTCCACAAAAGATATGAACACATGAGAAAAAAATTAAACTTCTTTTTCATTTTTTCAAAGCAAAAAAAAAGAACACTGAGTAAACTGTAATGAGCTGGTAGTCCTATTATCCTCAAAAGAAAAATTAAACTAGTCATACCAATTTTTCTGCTATTAGGCATACAATGTGTCTTGAAAATGGTCTCACAGATTTTCATTTGATCTCTCATCCAAGCTTCTGCACCACCCCAGTAGCAATCAATTATCTAGACAGAATATATTTATATAACAAATGTATATAAAATCTTTTTTCTACAATACAGCATAGATATCCACTGTTTTGACAAAAATAAATACATGCACAACAACCTGAACACCTCACGCTTTACTCCTTTCTTACCTCTACACAATTTCTGTCCTATGTTCTTTTACTCAAAAAAGTTTTAAAACCACATGTGTTCTCTCCAGGGCAATGTTCAGTCCTTATATTTGTGATTTTCTCTTCAACAAAGTAAGCTTTTAAGCTTACTCATGTTCATAATCAAAATATACACATCCAATTCCACATACCTTCTATTATTTGCATTTTAAATTGACAGAGATGCAAAGGAGTGAGCAGATTGATGCCTGTAAACGAAAAGAAGTCAAACCCCATAAGTTTAGACGGACCTAGAAAAAAGATACAGCTTTGCAATACAATAAAAGAATGCCTAGGAACTAGATACAGATGTGATACAGATTTCTGAGATCTTCATGTGCAAGAAAAAGGGTTCCTTCAAATAAACTGTTCATTATAGTGATTTTTCATAGTTTCACTGTACTCTCGAGCCAAAGCTTTCCCACACCTTTCCAGGAAACTCTTAAAAGATCCAGTTGCTTCCCCTCTTGTCCATTAATACACACCAGCATCTTCAGATTTAGACAAAGCACCACTGCCATGCTGTGAACTTTTAACTCAAAAAGCTTCTTCCATCCATAATTTATGAAGAGTGACCACAATGACTAGGGCTCTGTGATGAAATCAGCACTTTGTGATATGGCAAATACAACTTCTTTGAAGAGAAAAGCAGAGTAGGAAAATGCAGGCTGAAAAATAAATTCTCTCTTCCATAATTCCATTTATTTTTGCTTAAGTTATTTGAGGCAGATAGGATAAACAAAATGAACAGTCTACACTTGAAAGCAAAAGATGATGTGTTAATAGCCCACCTATTTAATGACATGTAAGTTTTAAATATTTTTAAATTGACTGACTCTTAAATTAGCTCAGTTGGTTAGAGCATGGTGCTGATAGCACCAAGATTGTGGGTTCAATCCCTGTATGTAACTGTCTTAAGTTACTTAAGAGTTGAACTTGATGATCCTTGTAGTTCCCTTTCAACCCAGAATATTCTGTGATCTGTGACTTCAGTGATGGAAAAACTCTTCAATAACCACTGAGATACTACTTTTTTTCCTGTTCAGGTAAATTACAGGGAGCTTAAAAGGACTGTGTTTTACACACTTTGAGTAATCTATACTTTGAGTTCTTCTGGGACATTTAAATTAGAGCTTTAATCACTGAGTCACATAACTATTCCATGTTTGCTTGAGTGTTTTATTTTAAAAAAACCCCAACATATCAACACCTTTCCTTGAGACTTCTAAAACTACTCAGTCCAAAGAGGCTAGAGATGAGTGAGGAAAATCTTTTTCTCCCCTCAAAAAAGAAAGACATAACAATGCAAACAGCAAATATTCCCAGACTCTTAGACAATTCTATTTTAATAATACATATAATTTTCATCTTCAGCCATCTGAAATATTTACATGCATTACCAGATGACAAAATATGCAATTATTTTTTTGACTATTCAAGTTGTGAAGATAACTTGCCAGATTAGTTAGACAACCTGTAATACCTGTAGGTTGGGGAAGCTCTAATGGCTCTCAGTGGACATCACTGTTCCATCTGCTCAGTGATTTTCTGGTATAGATCAAAAGCAGTAACAGCCCCTACTCTGTTCTCAAGTGTTTAAAACTAAACCAACTCACTAATTCCTTCATGTTCTCGAACAATGACAGTTTCTTAGAACACTGCAACAATGTATTTCAAACATTCATAAAAGCTTTGAAAAACAAAACACTAAATTATGTATTTCTAACATTAGACGTGAAATCCTAGACCAACCCAAGAGAATTTACAAAGTGTATTAGTATCTTTCCCTTGTTCACGCCTCCCATAGGAAAAACAAACATACAGCTAAGGAGTGCCCTTTGCTCACTAGAAATTTAAATGCTTATTGAAATATTTTGCTAACTAAATTTCAGTACTGTAAAATGGATCATTCCATAAAACTTGCTATTGATAACTTCATCTCAATATTGCCAGTTATAATAGCTATGCCATTCATGTGTGTCCATGTGCATAGAAATTAAAATATTTTTATAAATTTCAGAAGCTTTACACCAAAATACCCTCAGCCACTTTCTGACAAGGGAATCCAATCATCGATGTTTTTATTCTGAAGCTAGCTAACTGTTGGAATCCAGGGCACAGGGAGTGTTTCCCTGCCTGTATCAGGGAGCCCTGACCCCCAGTCAGACACTGTTTTTAACCTTTGTCCCAGGGAAAAATTGCTAAGGCTTTGGGATGAGTTAGAGAACACAGGTGTGAACTAGGTATGTAGCAGTAGTAATAGTAGTCTATCACAGAGTGAAGAATTTAAGATTTTAGAGTTTTGTATGAGAGTGAATGAGAAACAAAATGGAAGATTTAGGGTGTAGTTTCCTTTCCTTCTTGTTCCTTCTTCTTCTTCATTTTCTGTAGCATTGGTGGCACAAAGTCATTGGTTAGAGATGGTAGCAGCATAATTGTTACGTGTGCAGATTAGCAGAAGTTATTGGTAATAAAGTAAAAACAATATACGTGTTAAACAGTAATTAGATTCAATATCTTTAAAAGACCTTGGTTTTGAGTATCGAAGCTCCATTTTGTGCCTTGCTTCTGTTGTGCTGAGTCTAGTGTAGACAGTATATCAACCTCAAGATAAGAAAAAAATAAACAATAACCTGAAGACCAAAAATCAGTGAGTCTCGCTCATTTTTCATCCCTAGCAAAAAACTCATGAAGGAAACCTCCTTCAAGAGCCCAGGGAGTAAGTTCCCAGCAAGTTGTGAGAGAAAAAACAACAAAAAAAGCCTCTCACACTAACCACTCCCTGTAGTTTTGAAAGTTGATCAAGACAGTGCCACATCCTAGTAAGAAAAGCCAGCTACTAAGCTGCTAAATAAATACATGAAACTAAAATACACAACCCAACTACCATAAATAGTACCCTATTTCACATTAGATGAACCTTCCAAACAAACGGATGCACACAGGAATCCACACATAGTACACCATATCAAGATCTTCAACCACCATCCTCTGTAGTCTTTTTTTAAAACCAGATATACATTCACTATCTCAGGCCATCAACAATTTTCCAGAATCTCCTCAGCAAGTCACAAAACACATCTGATGGATTTCTAATGTCACTGTGTTTTAGGGCACTGATCAACCTAATAGCATGCATCTGCATTTCTGTTGCTGGCACACATCTTCTCCCTTCCACTTTCCATCACAGTCAACACTCTTTGCCTTAACTGGCCTTTTTAACAAACACTCTTCTTGCTTTACCATAATGACATCACGAGATACGATAAAGAAATGACTTGTTTGGGAGAGAAGGGAGTTCTATAGAAGAACTGAGAGATCATTTTCAATGGAAGGGAGACAGACTTTTATAGAGGCTGGGTTAATATTCAGCAGATTTACCTCACGGCAAAAGAAAATTAATGACTACAGGTCTGGAAAAGGAGCATGTAATTTACTGGGTTTAACTTTGTGCCTCCCTTGCCTTTGCAGGCTTGTAACAGACAGAACAACAACATATGGTGCAAACTGCTTCATAATGCAGACTTGTTGTAGTCTCCGAAAATCAGTAGGTACACGTGAATATTGGTGAGCCTCCATCAAGACTTTTTATTCCAATTCTCAAATTATGTACCGGCAAAGGCTGTGTATTCACACTGAGACCTATTCTGCCAGGCTTGAGTACACTTAGCACCATTCAATCAAGGTAAGATTCACAATGCAGCTTCTTATTTCCAGTAACAATAAAGGAGGACTCAGAAGAAAACTAATTTGCAGAAAATCCACTTTTAATACACTTCTCTGTAAAAAATCTCTGTGAGGGGACAGTGTCTCAGAAGACATCAAGAAAAAGTTCCATTGTAGATAAATTCACACAAAACCAAATGCCACATTTGCCTACTTGATAATTAGAAAACAACCAAATGGTTGTTTACAAGAAAGTTCATATGGTTTAATATGCAGACACTAAGAATTAGTAGTCCCTACTTTACAAGGAAAAAACCAACCCAAACCAAACAAGAATCCAGGTCACAATTGTGAATAATAACTCCACTGTTAGCAATGTACCAGCCACCTTCATGGCATCTACTAGGCTCTTTTACCAGACCCCCAATTACCTACATTCATCCTGCAGTTTATGGAACATCTTATTTAAAGTTTGTGATTTCAGGTGGGTGGTTTAAGGTGTCTGCAGCGTAGCAATTCCTGCACTTTTTGGCACAGTAACAACATAAACACATTTTCTCAGGTATTTTATTTAAATAACTCTCAAGTGATAAAGCTCAAAAGTTTTCTGGATACTTGTTGCTGTGCTTTGCAGAAAATATCCATTGGAGCCAAGCAATTTTAGGAGATGCACTGATTACACTACTGTGAATGTGCTTGAAAAAGAGAAAAGCAGCTGGAGGAGCAACTCCTGCTTCCATGCTCTGCTAACATAATTTCTTTTCTGCTTTTATCAGTGATATTTTTCACTGAAAGACTGTGACCTAATCTCTACTATAAAACACATTTTTACACTTTACATGTAAAAAGGGGGTAAATGCAACACAGAACACAAACAAAAAATCTGAAAAAGCTCACACTGCTTTTATAGTCCCTTTTCACATAAACCATGTATAGCTTTAAAGAGTGATAATGACTTAAATCACAGGGGATATTTAAAAGCGTAGAATACTAAAGTCTTCAGGAAAATACTTACAAGAACAGCATTAGGTTTTAGAAAGAAAAGACTAGAACAATAGTGAAAGTTGTGACAGTACTCTTAAAATACAGAATAAATTAGTAAAGTGAGAGTAAAGTAAACTTTTCTCAAAGTTTGAGGGAAGCCACTGAATTCCTGCTAGAGTCCTGGCTTTTGATTCAATATTCAGTAATTGTCATTCATTTTCTGTGTTAATCCCAGGCCAAGAAGGACAGAAAAATCAAAACTCTTGTGATTTATAATACTGGCAAATCTACTCCAACCATTTTCTTCGTGAACTACCTTCTAATTTTCTGCAAAAGAATTAGCCAATCTGTGACAGAATGTACTGCCACCAGGACCTAATTTGTCCCGGTGCCTTTTATGAGTACTATATAAAGTTGTGCAAACACCATTCTTGCACTAAGCATTTAAGGAACACGTTTTTCTATATAAGCATACAACTCCATCTAGGAGGTTTTTTCCAACAGACATTTTGAACCCAAAGAGAAACACACTAAGAAGTTTTTTACTAATACAGCAAAATACCTATTCAACACTTCGCAGATTAACTCTATCTTTTCTATAGTCCACATAAATAAGAAAATGATGTTTCATAGTTTCATCTTTAGCTTGTCTTCGTTTTGCCTGTACTATTAGCTCCTGCCAAGTTACATGCATATCTTTAGCATAAATGACTGACCAGCTTCTGAACTCTTATCATTTAGCTATGACTACAGGAAGGAAATAGATGATACCTAACGCCAAAACACTAATTTTATCTAGAATGCCATTAATTAGCTTATCCAGTTGACCACACCAAAGCTTTCTTTGAAGTTAAAATGAGGTCCTCCTGAAGTGTAGTCTGGTCTGCTACCCAGAAGGCGAAATGCTGCGCAGCCGGTGCGTACTGAGGCATGCTTAGAGCAAAATTATAAGCTCCCCGATTAACCCTTGGGTTAGCCCGCAGAGCAGCGTCTGAGCCGTCTCACAGCCCCGAGGCGGTGACGGTGCGCGCAGCTCGGCGGGCACCGGGGGTGCCGGCGCACACGGCGGGGTCCCGCGGGTGAGTCACGGCATTCCCAGCCCGCCGGCACGGGCACCGCGCCGCACCACCGGAGGTATCGCTAATCCTCTGCCTTTTAAGGCTCTCTCACGGCATTAGTTCCACACTGAGGAACAGCTGTCGGTTTCATAAACTTCCTTAAAGGTTCACAGGGTTTCCCAGGCTTATGAGGTAAACGGGATTCGCGCCTCGGCTGCGAAGGGTAAAGAGGTTAACGCTCCTTCCCTTCCTCCTCGGCTCTTCCTCCGTCCAGCGCCGCAGCGGGCGCTGTCCGGGCTGTCACCGTCCAGCCCCGTGACTGGCACCTGTGGCGTGCCAGGTGTCGGGGGCCGGTGTCGCCGGGCACTGGCACCCACAGCCTGGGGAGCGCAGCCCGGCCCCGCGGCGGGCGGGGGAGCGCGGGGCGGGCGGCACAAAGCGCCTCCTCCGCCCGCGGCTTTGTTCGCGGCGGGGCCTCGCGCCAAGCCCCTGCNCTCCTACCTTGGCTTTCCCAGCCTCCAGCTTCTTCAGCCGCTCCTCGTCCTCCATGGCGTCTGTGCGGGAGAGCAGGGTGTTACCGGCAGCAGGAGGAGGGGCTCGCCCCGCGCCCTCCCCTCAGCCGCGGCGCACCCCCTCGCTGTCCGGTCC